>CAJQZJ010001969.1:3928820-3951886 GCA_907164525.1 Lophiomys imhausi
AAAAAAAAAAAAAAGAAGGGAAGAGGATGGTGGGGCTGAGGGGGAGGAGGGTGGAAGGGTGGGACTGGAGGGGGGATTAGGGAGGGGATTGTGATTGAGATGTAACTTGAAGAAATAAAAAATAAATTATTAAAAAAAAAAAAAGAAAAAGAAATCCCAAGAGGATAAGGGCAAACCCACGAGAAAGCAGAGGCTCCGGTCGAAGCTGGAACTGGCAAAGGAAGCTAAAGCATTATGAAGGAAATCCCATGTGACTCAAGGCCTGGGACAGACAAGAAATGGCACTCTGCCATTAAACGTTGTAGAGATGACTACTGCTTAAGAGCACATACTGCACTCTCAGAGGTCCAGAGTTCAATTCCCAGCACCTACTTTAGATAACCCACTACCCTGCTTGTAACTCTAGCCAGGGGATCTGCCTCCTTCCTCTGGCCTCTGAGTTTACTGCACTTATGGGAAGGGGCAGGATCAACCATATCATGAATAAAAGCTAAGAAATCAGGATCCTATGAATAAATCAATTAGATTTCTGTTTGAAAACCACAATCTACCGAAACACACAGAAGTAATTTTAATATGTGTACCAAACAAAAGCAACAGAAGCCTCAGAAGAGAAAAAGGAATACATAAACAAGATAGAAGGAGGAAGGGAGGTTGAGAGAATCATAGGTCATTATTCCCTTCATCCCAAGTATGTCTAATGCGAGCAGACAGGGATGCAATGTTTTTTATTCAATATGACACATAGTTAACCTGCAGAAGGCTGAGAGTTGGTTCTGAGGATAAAGCATTTGTCACGCAAGTGTGAGGAATAGGGTTAACATATCCAGAACCCATGTAAAAGTTGGGGCATCGTGGAGCCTGGTGTAATGCCAGCACACAGCAGACAGGAGATACCCAGGTAAGCTGGAAGACTCCTGAAGTCAGCTCAGACCTCCATGTACACGTGCACCTCTACCCCCCCAACACACAGCTGTGCACAAAGACGTGGACATAAATACACGCACCACACGTACCCAGACTTTAAAAAGAATGAAGTCTGAAATCTAAGTGCTTTTAGAAAGTGAGGTGGGATGGGGAGGTTTTAAGTACCATCCAACCGTGCTGTGACTGTGTACTTGTTTAAAAGACCCTTAGAGACTCCATCTTTCAAACTGTCTTGTTTAGAGAAAGCGGAAGAAAATACCCTTAATCTGCCGAAACACAAAACAAAGAACCCATTCATTGCTCTTACAAAAATGATTGACATCCCTCTAAAACTGGGTAGAAACATTCCAGACTGAAACACAGCTGGCAGGTGCACTGGGTAGTGATGTCACCTGGGCTGAGCATCAACACTATGATGTCCTTCCGGTGAGTGACATCAGAGTTTATGATTCAGCATCAGCTTTGGTTTGATTTGTTCTTGATGCGTGTGTGCTTCTGATGCCCTGGAGGTTGTTACTGGACTGTCCCAGGACCACTGGGATTAGAGGGTACATTTTCATCTCATGCTGGTAGCAGAACCCTAAAGATAGTTGCAAACAAACAAAACCCTTCAGGCATCCTTGAGAACACAAGTCATAAATATCTTTAAAGTTTCTGCTTCCTCTTTTCCTATTGAGTTCTGCCATGTCAGTTTATTTTCTTTCACATGCAATGTTCCTTGTAATATTGTCTTTGACCACTCCCCTGCATACAAAAAAAAATCTACTTAGGAATGTTGTTTTTAAATTTCCAAATGTGTTTATGTTCTCTTTTGGCTAAGCTTCCTAGCTTAATTAGCCTGCAGTCAGATAATCTGCATAGTATTGACGTCTTCATTTTAAATAGCATTTATGGATTTTATTCCCCAGTTTAACATATGCCTAATTTCTACAAATGTTCTGCATTGCTAAGGGAAGCCTGTATTTTAAACTTGGGAGTAGAAAGTCCAATATGTGTTCACTGTATTATAGTTATAGGAACCATTTCCAAAGACATGAATTTTTATTTACTTGATCTATAAAAATTGAGATAAAAAATTTCCACGTGCTGCAATTTTGAAAAATTTCTTGTATTTAACTTCTTTCCTCCTTCATGTATATGTACGTATGTGTGTGTGTCTATATATGCTGTTGTTTGAAACAGGGTTTCTCTATGTCCTGGAACTCACTCTGTAAACTAGGCTGGCCTTGAACTCACAGAGATCCATCTGCTTCTGCCTCCCTAGTGCTAGTGCTGGGATTAAAGACATGCAACGACACATCTGGTTTTCCTTTGTGTATTTTGAAGCTATTTTACTTGTATAGTATTTAGGAGACATAATATTTCTGCCTTCTAATAAATTGAAATTTTACCACTAAGGAGTCATTCGTCTTATCCAAAAGCCATTTGTAGAGATGGTCTGTTTCACTTTGAGACAGCAACAGTTGTTTTGCTTCAGTCAGCACTTGCTTGGTTTTATCTTATTTTCTCTTTCTTTCTCTGTGACCTTCCTGTCATCCATGTTTGAAGTAATCACTTCTCAACAACACACAGGCAATCTTCCAAGCATGCTCCAGTCAGACAATCTGATCTCTTGCATTATTTAGCTCCTTGGTGTTATTAATTATGATTATGGAGTATTTATATTTATTTCTATAATCTTTCTTTGTGCTGCTAAATTTCATCACTCATAAGACACACATTTTCGTATCTTCATGTAATTACCATTTTTCTTTATTTGTTGCATAAAAATAATCAGGCATATTCTACAATCAATGTAATCTTTGAGTCTGTGAAATATATTTGTTTTCCCCTTATGTTTATTTCTTTTATCCCACTCCTTTCTCATATTTATTAATTTGAGGTTTTGTTTGTTTTACTTTTTTTCAATTTATATATGATCAGAAGCTGCACATTCTATTTGTGTCACTGTAGTAATGACTCTTAAGCGGTACCAAACATGCCTACATTAAAAATTTAAAGCTAATTAGTGTCTCATTTGCAGTCTTTAGAAAGTCACCCTTAAAACAAGAGGGTAGGAATAGGATTTTTGAAGAGACATCAAGAAACTGTTTCTGTAACGAAGTCATGGGAACATGGGAGGCCAAGGAAAGACGGAAGCCATAAGGCGGAGTGAGGAGCAAGGTACTGTTTAGGACACCTGGGGTGCACACTCTCTGAGGGCTGTGTGGGAGCTACTCCCACCAGGGCGGGCTAAGGGCTACCAAGTATTCAGCTCCCGACTCGCTTGTGTGTTGAAAGTTACCCAGGGTATTAACATCTCCAAACTTTCAGGTTTCATATGCTCAAGGCTGCACAGTACAAGAGGAAAACATGGGGACACAGAAGAGACATGTCACTCAGGGACAGCTGGCTACCACAACTGCAAGTGACCTCGAGTGGGCAGAGAGGGTGTGGGTAGGCATCCTTTATACATTTGTGAGTGTATACACTTTGTTTACACTTTCTGACATTTTATTTTTAAGATTTTATTTAATTATTTTTTAAAGTGTTGTAGGTGAGTGAAGGGTAGTAGGACAGTGGGTATGTGCAAATGTGTGTACATACCACTGAAGGCCAGAAGAAGGTTTTGGATCCCACAGAGTAGGGTTAGAGGTTATGGTCAGCTGCCAGATGTGGGAGATATGGACTCTGGGTCTTGGCAAGGCCAGCAAGTGTGCTTAACTACTGAGCCATCTCTCCAGCCACGCATGCTTTATTTCTAAATGATCAATGATTGTTTAGATTTAATTGGTATGTCTTTCAATTTCCTTCCAATTCCTTCTTCTTCTTCTCTTTTAGGGATTTATTTAAATAAAAATTAAAGATCTTCTACATGACAGGCATGGTGGCCCACAACATCAACCCCACTACTCAGGAGGCAGAGGCAGGAGGGCCTCTGTGATTTGAGGACAGCCTGATCTACATAGAAATTTGGAGCTCTATAGAAAGACCCCACCTCAAATAAAAAGAGGTCTGTGGCTGAAGAGATGGCTCCACAGTCAAGAACACAGGACAAAGTTCGGTTCCCTGAACTCACATCAGGAAGCTCCTAACCACCTACAACTCCAACTCAAGGAGGTCCAATGCCCTCTTCTGGTCTCCTAGCGTATTGCACACATGTGCTACATACATGTACACTCAGGCAAGCAAGCAAGCAAGCAACACACACACACACACACACAAATAAAATAAACCTTTTCACTCAAGGGCTTCTATATTTATTATGAATTTTGATAATCTGACATTTCTGATTAATGTTTTCTGTTTGTTGCCCCACATATTGGTTTGTCTAAATATTACTTCTGCCACTCAGGGATGTTGTAACCCTAAAGCTAACAACAGCAACAAAAGCCAGAAGAGCAGATTCTGCCAGTATCATTAAGGGGAATGTATTCAGACAGGCAGTGGTATTGGTAGACAAGCCACGGGAAGCTAACAGGAGATTGTAGAGTTCAGACACCCAAACAGTCAATATGGAAGAAGCCCACAAAAGAGCACTGTGGGTCCGATTTTCCTAGCTAGGGACAGCAAGTCCTCCATGGCATTTGCTTGAGTTCCTGCCTCCAGGTTCCTGCTTTGAGTTCCTGCTCTGCCTTGCCTCAGTGATGGACTGTAAGCTATGAGCTGAAATCAACTCTTTCCTCCCCAAGTTGCTTTTTGTGATGGTGTTATCACAGGAGCAGAAAGGAAACTAACATTGTCCTGTAACAGAATATTTTTATTTATGAACACTTATATTTATTAATACTTAAGAAACACCTATAAAATACCTAAATCCTATAACCTAGAAACCTATAATCTAAAATCTATATAATCTATCTAAGAACACCCTAATATCTAAAAACACTCTAATACCTATTTAAAAACACTCAACTAACACTATTTTAACTTTCTTAAAAGGATATTAATATTCTTAGCATAGGTCTGTGCAGGGTGACTTGGTTTTATGGAAGTCTCATCAGGTAGCATCTTTTAAGCTTAATGTCTGTTGGGCCTTACTTTGCTAGTTCACAAGTTCAGATTATTTCAACCACCAAATTGTAGCTGGTTTATAAAGTCAGTCTGTTCCATCTGCCAAACTGAGACTGGCCTTTTCTACAGCTGAGACTCGCCTCCACGGTCTCCTTGTTGGGGGCAAACCCCACTGCCGAAAGCCTCTCCAAGTGGCTTCTGAATTTCACTCGCCTCCCTCACTTTTTTGACACTCTGGGCCTTCAAGGAACTCTCTCTCTTAGCGGGTTTTATGCAATGGTTTTGCCTTGGACTATCACAGCCTAAATTCTGTAACTGGCATACCTTGCTATGCACTTCTAGAGCATGACTTCTCAGTCTGTGAGGGCAGGAGGAAGAGGGAGACTGTGTGGAGTTCTCTGTATTGTATATCACACTATCTTGCAAACTTTGGTGGTCTCAAGAGTCCACGAGATTTCCTGTGATGTCCAGCAGTCCTGTTGCTTCTCACGACAACTGACATCATCTGCACCACTTGTGCAGTTTCTTAGCCACACCCCTTCAGCAGAGCAGTTCACAGAACTATGGCCTTAACTGTGCTCTGTCCATCTTGGCCCAAGTTCAAGGGACACAAAGCTCTCCTTTATGTGTGGCCACATGCTAATCTGAACTGCCTACTAATTCACTAATATAGGCCTAACTTCTATCACACAGTCCCATGAGCAGCACCACCTAGGAAATGAACTGTTCTCTGTGTGACAGCTGGATCATCTCAGAAACTTAAAGCCACTGTAAATCTTAGTGGGTTGATTATTTCTTTTTTCTTAATTGAAAAAATTTCTTTTGTGAATTTTACACCATGCACCCTCTTCCCTTCCATCTCCCACTTCCCCCTAGACCCACTTTCCACCCTTGCAATCTGTCCCAGCTTAAAAAACAACAGCTCATTGTGGAAGCTGCAGTGTATCTCTGTATGTCCCACAATATTTCCCTTTGTCCACACCTTCTAATTGCAAATGTTCATTATAATGACTCCTTGGTCTAGTATGAGGCCCCTGCTTCCCGCTATTCTGTCAGTACTGGAACCTCACTGGAATTCCTCTCAGATATGCCGTAACTGTCCTGCATCATGGAGATCCTGTAGTCCTGGGTTGTGGAACTGACCTCTTCTTGCACTCCAGCAGTTCATCCATGGGGTAGCTGTTGGGGTGGGCCAACTCAAAGCCCTGGATCTGGACCTGAAACCCCCACTTACATGGTCAATTCTACTATGGAAAGGTACAGGGCCTGCTCTCCAGAGTGCTGCAGCATGTGAGGGGCAGGAACAGCTCTCCTGCTCTTGTGACCCCATTTGGCCCAGATCTCCTGTCTGTTAATGGTGGTGAGGGCAAAAGGGATGGGAGGGCATCTACATAGCAGATAGAAGGCAGGGTTGGCTCTCCCATACTCACTCCCTCAGGGATGACTCAGCCACAATCTCCACATCCAGGGTCAGGCAAAGTTCTTCTAGTTTCTCAGTTGTTTCCTGTCCTGGGAGCCCATCTGGTGTTTTCCTGGTACTGGTCTGGTAGTCATCACAGGCTACTCCATGGCATCAAAGTGGTGTTGGTATCCAGCTTGCTTTTTTCCCCAGGAATGTTAGGCTACTATTCATTCAAATGTTCATAGGTCAGAACACTGAATGTAGATATAGCCACTCTCCTCTCTGCCACCTACTGATGCACATGTGACATAGCAGTCACATCTGCAATGCCTCTAGGGGTCAGGGAGTTAAGTATTTCTTAAATCCAGAATGACAGGAGATATAAAGCATGTCAAACCCTTGGCATTAATCAGCTTGTGTTTATTCAGGGTAATCTGGACAAGTTGAGTATTTTAAATGCTTGCAAAATATAATTGAATTTGGCATATTCAAGCAAATGACAAATTGGTCTATGATTTTGAATTAAATGTTGGCTGGATTTGATATTAAATGGTATAAGAGGAAGCCACTTAATTTATAATCAGTTTTAAAATGGTTAAGAGAACTTGTATTGCAGAGTTGTTTGATCATGCAAGAAAGACTAGTCTCTTCGGTTGCAAGTTTATTCATTTAGACATCTAACTTTTTAAGGAAAAGTAAAATATATTAAATTTACAAATGTTTTTAAAGCATCTAAATGAAATTAGTCCATTCAATCAAATTTACTTAGCATTAATGAATATCATATTCCCTTAAGCCATCAGTCTAATTTGTATTAAAGTTTTCTTGAAGAGAATTATTTCATATAAAGTATGCCAGGACTCAAATAGTAAGTAGAATTTATAAGATGTATTTAGGGGTTTAAGGAAACATTTTAATTTGTAGCTGTTAAATAAAATCCTAAAAAGCAAATCTGAATTAATTATAATGTTCTTCTCTATGCATCAAGGACTGGGAAGACAGTGGTCAGTAAAACATTTTTCTTCCAAGAGTGAGGACCTGGGTTTTATCTCCAGAAGCCATGTAAAAAGCTGGGCACAATAGTGCATGGTGCAATCCAAGTACAGGAGAGGCTGAGATGCAGGTTTCTGGGGCTCACTGGTTAGCCAGTCTGACTAAATTGGAGACCTCCATGTAAAACTGAGAGACCCTGTTCAAAAACCAAGGTAGAGGGTGTCTTGAGGGTGACACACAAGGTTGCCCTCTGGTCTCCACACATAAAAATGCTTGCATAGACACACACACACACACACCACACACACACACACACACACACACACACACACACACACCTCACCTCAACCTCAAAACTGACTCTTTCTCGGTGTACTCACTACTCGTTCCCTCCCACTTCTGGACATCTCACTGGGTATAAATTTTACAATTTAGTTCTTGCATGCTTCATTCACTTCTCAGTTCCCTTCCCCAAAATGAAGAACTGAGAAATATCTTTTTTTTTTTTGAGATTTATTTATTATGTATACAGTGTTCTGTCAGCAGGTATATCTGCAGGCCAGAAGAGGGCACCAAATTTCATTATGGATGGTTGTGAGTCACCATGTGGTTGCTGGGAATTGAACTCATGACCTCTGGAAGAGCAGCCAGTGCTCTTAACCGCTGAGCCATCTCTCCAGCCCGAGAAATATCTTGTAAGGATGTCTTTTCCAATTCTCACACATGTCTTCATCTGGATCTGATTAATCCACCGACTGGGGTCTTTCTTAATTGTAACATCTCTATTTCTGACTCTACGTCACACAACTTGCTGCAGCATTTTAGACTGCTTCACTTCTCCAGATCCCTCCTTCTCCCTGCAAAGACCTGACTTGGGTAAGCAGATGTGCTCTTTCTGTACTACACTGACCTCCCCAACTGGCCAGAGACCTAGGGCTGCACAACCCTCAGATCCCATGTGCCATGCCTGTCTCCCACAAACAATACCTCTACTTTGGGAGATGGGTTTCAGCCTCTTAAGTGGCATCAAAAGGTAAGTGGTGCCACACTTACAGCTGTCCCTGCAGAGAAATGTGAGCAATATGGAACAGGAGGGAGTTGAGAAGATAAATGACTCTTTCTCTCCTCTAACTAGAAGTGATGTTTCTTTTTAAAGAGTTTCCAGAAAAGCCTTCCAGCTCTGTCCAGCTAAAAGGCTATGGGTCACGTGTGCTCCAGGACGGCTATGACTATGACCCAACATAAAATTGTGAACTGAGATTTTGTGTGTGTGAGCAGCTTTGTTTGTTTTGGTAACTCAATTGCACGATGGTCTAGCATGAGGCTACTTAATATTTCCATCTCCTTATCATCATTTTGAGTTTAGACACTTTAAGCTGGTTTCTTCTAATTGTTCATAAAATGCTTAACAGGATATCATCAACTATAGTCACCCCACTGTGCTGAGGGACACTAGGACTCATTACTTCCATCCTACTGCATTTGTCACCTTCTTTTCAATCTCTATGACCTCTCTCTCTGCCTTTCATTGGGGTCCTCTGCAGCAGGTGCTCTTAGCCACCCAGTCACTGCTCCACCCTCATTAGAGTTTTTAACTTGCAGTTCTAAGTTTACTAATAATCTTGGACTTCTTTTCATGGGCTCATTGGCTATTCATTTATCTTCTTTGACGAAATGTCTGTTTGAATCCTTTTCAAGTGGGTTGTTTTTCTCATTGAGTTATAAAATTCTGGCTATTGTGTTTTGCAAATGGTATCTTAATCTGTGGTTTCTGTTTTCACTTTTATTAGCAGTATCTTTTGAGGAACAAAACATTTAAATTTTGTGTATTCCAATTTGTCAGGTTGTTTCTTTTCTGTCTTAAGCTTTCTATGAATCTACCCCCAAACCAAGATTTCCTCGCATGTCTCCTTGAAGAAATTGTATGAGACTTGGGAATTTACAAGTGGATGGGGAAACTATTTCAATTTAATATTTTGTGCATGGTACAAGGCATTGTGCCAATGTCCAATTGCTTCCATTACTATTTGTTGAAATGTCTATCCTTTCTCTATTGAATTCAACATGTATTGAAAATCAATGGACTGTGTAAGTGTGGGTCTATTTTCTGCTCTGTTTCATTGATCCATGTCTCTACCCCTTTGTCAGTTCATGTGGTCTCGATTGCCAAGCTTTAAAGTAAATCAGGACAGCAACTACTGTATATCTTCCACTTTTTTGTTTCAAATTATTCTTGTGGCTTTGACTTTCCTATATATCTTATAATTGACTTTTCTGGTTCAATACAAAAGCTGCTTGGATTTGGGTATTTGGGGATTATGGTGAATTTATAGATCATTTTGGATAATACTGACATCTTCACAGCCCTGGGTCTTCTAAGCCCAGTGTTTCTTGCCATTCATTTAGATCTTTGAGTCCTCTCAACAATGCATGATAGTTTTGAGCACAAATCTTCCACAGAGTCTATTTTATTTATCTCTAGATATTTCACAAGTTTTGGGTGGCAGTATAGGTGGCATTTCTTTTTAAATTTATAATTGTTCATTACTAGTTCCAGACATAAAAGGGTCTTTTGTATATTCATCTTGTATCTTGCAACTGGGGAAAAAAAACCTCACAATTGAATTTATTTTCTACTTCTTCAGGACTTTCCATGTAAACAATTATGCTGCCTGCAAATAATTCTTATTTCTTCCTTTCCAATTTATATGCCTTTTATCCTCATATGGGAGCAAGATGGATAAACAGTAAGTCTAAGTCTAAAACAGCTCTCTCAATAAATACACAAAATCTGAATAGAAAGAATACATTTTGTCGTAATTTAATAGGTAGCATTTTCCTTCTCAGTGACACCTGAAATTATGTTATATTTTGCTCTCGATAGTTATAGGAAAAGAAGAAATCTTGCTTTTCCTAGATTATGCAGTGAGAAAACTGTATGCCTGGACTTATGTAGTGTGGAGGCCCCAATATCAGGTTACATATACCCACGGACTCCATTTATACTATTATCACTTACTTTCTTTAAAAGCAAAGGTTTTCATTTTAAGATTGAACCAGTTCTACTGTTTGAGATCCCCGAAGGCTAAAAATGGCAGGCCAGTGACATTTAGTGGCTGTTGATCATGATAAATATAAATAGGAAACTCCACAAACTGAACAGGGCTTGGATTTTACTTTATTTACAAGCTAACACGATCACCTGATGTAGTTTCCTGCAGACACAGGATGCCAGGGGCCAGAGCCAAAGCACAATATTGTTTGCAGAATGGCAGGCAAGTCTGCGTTGTTCCCTCCTGGCTAACAAGTGCCACAGGGGCCAGGCGAAGTGGATGCCTGCCTGCCTTCCTCCTGCTGGGGAGGCTGGAATGGATTGCTTGAGCAAGAAAGCTCACATTTGCAAGCAGCCTACAGAGACCCCGTCTCAAAAGAAAAGTGAACTGCCAGGGGTCAGTGCAAGACTGGCTCAGGTGGAAGCTGGAAAGGTCCCAGAGATGGACAATTATAAATTTAGAAGGCAGTGGGTATAGTAACACTCAAAAGCCTGAGAAGTATTGAGAGATAGATAAATCAAGCAGAATATATGGAATGTTGTTGCTCAAAATGATAACACATTTAGTTGATAAGATGCCTAAGGGGGTTATGAATGTTTCTCCAGATGACCCAGGTTCAATTCCCAGCATCTACATCATGGCTCACAATCATCACAGTCCCAACACATCTAACATGCTTTTGGCCTCCATGGGCATCCGACAAGCAAGCAGTATACAGACATACATGTAGGCAAAACATCCATATACACACAATTTTTTTAATTTATTTTAAAAACTTTAAAGATGATAACACATTGCTGAGAGAAATCAAAGATCTAACAGAAGACTGTATTTGGAGATTAGAAGACTCAAAACAGATTTGTCTCATATCTGGAAAATCGCAAACATAGAACCCTGAATTTTTTTTAATTAAAAATAATTTATTCACTTTACATCTTGATCATAGCCCCCTCCTTCCTCTACTCCCAGTCCCAACTCCACATCCCATCCCCCATTCCCCATCCCCTTATCCTCAGGGAAGGGGAGGCCCTCCATGGGTACCAATTCACCCAGGTATATCAAGTTGCCACAAGACTAAGCACATCCTCTCTCACTGAGGCCAGACAAGGCAGCCCAGCTATGAAAAGAAATCCAAAGTCAGGTAACAGAGTCAGAAACAGCCCCTGCTCCAATTGTTAGGGGTCCCACATGAAGAACAAGCTGGACATCTGCTACATATGTGTAGGGGGCCCAAGTCTAACCCATGCATGCTCACTGGTTGGTGGTTCAGTGTCTGTGAGTCACCATGGGCCTAGTTTAGTTTCCTGCGTAGGTCTTCTCATGGTGTCTTTGACCCCTCTGGCTCCCTCAGTCCTACCCCCCCTTTTCTACATAACTCCCCTAATTCCAATATTGTTTGGCTGTGGGTCTCTGCATCTGTTTCCATCAGCTACTGTATAGAGCCCCTCAGAAGACAATTCTGCTAGGCTCCTGTCTGTAAGCATAGCAGAATATCATTAATAGTGTTAGGGGTTGGCTCTCTCCCATGCGGTGGGTCTCAAGTTGGGCCAGTCATTGGTTGGCCATTCCCTCAATCTCTGCTCCATCTTTATACCTGGACTACTTATAGGCAAGACAAATTTTGGGTCAAAGGTTTTGTGGATGGAACCCTGAATCTTTTGAAGAGTTTGTGAAGAAAACTGCTGCTAACCTCGTGGAGAGATATTCTATTATCTTATTGTTGTTGTCGTCGTCGGCATCATCATCATTATTCAGGATGTCTATCTGCCCCTGTTTCAAACAGAAATGCTATTTCTACTCCCAAGGGCAGTTTTAGTACAACATCCATGAAAAGAGACTGCACAGGATGGTTAGGGCTGCTGCTGTAAAGATGAGAGCCACAAGAACCATGGACACTGGATGGCATATTTCCCCCTCATATCATAATAGGATGTCACCTTGGAATTTCTCAGGTAGTCACAGCAATGAGAGCAGGTACAATAGCATCCAGGTTTATGGTGATGGTACTGGGGCTATTAACACTCCACAGCAGATTGAAGAAAGGAGAGTATGAAGGCTCCACCTGAGATTCTGGCTACTGCTCTCCCAGCCCTCTCCCAGCTGCAAGTGGTCATGGGAAATGCTCGAGTATATGGGAAGTGAAGGTTGGTGAAAAACTGGACTTGATGATATAGCTTCCATGGGTGTTATCCACAATCAGTTGGGACTTTGCAGTGATGTATATGTTTGGGGTCACCTATACATCTGTACATAATACTTCACCCACTCTCTGTAAGCAAATGTGAAGTAAATTAATTGGTGTCACCATAGTGGGCTTTAATACAATCATGCTTTAATCTGTCCTGTGTGCCTGTCTAGAGTGAATGGACATGTGGTTGTGTCTGCCCAGGGAAACTTAACACAATAGTGACCTAGCAGTGACACAGTTCCAGTGGTCAGGAGGAAAACGTTATTCTAAGTAGAGCCTGATGTGTGTCTCTATCTGTGGCAGCTTGCCCATGTGTTCAGCATGCTTGTTTCTAAGGCTCTATTTCCAAACCTGTGCGGTAGGACCATGTGACACAGATGGCCAATGAAACACAGATGGAAGTGATTTCATCATCTCCATGCCAAGTATGTAGATAAATGTAAATGACAGATAAACTGACAACATTTAATAGCTTGACCAGAAAAGTTGGCCCATTGCAGTCACTAACATTTTGCATTCTAACAAATACACCAGACTGACTGCTACCCTACCCCACCCCAAACTTAAGTATCTTGCCCTTGTACATGATGTTGAAGTGGAAAAATGACCACTGTGATTTGTGTGTGTGTTATTAATGCCTAACAGAGAGTTACTAAAAACTAATTAAGAAATGACTCTTTTATTATAATAAAGGTCTTGGCTACTGACCACATTCCAAGGTAGGGTTTGAGGAGATGAACAAGGAAACATAGACTATTACATTTAATAGCCATGTGTGTGCATGTGCGTGTGCAAGTGTATGTGCGTGCATGTGTGTGTGTGTTTGTGTGTGTGTGCGTGCATGCGTGTGTGCATGTGTATGTGCGTGCATGTGTGCGTGTGTGTGCATGTGCGTGTGCATGTGTATGTGCGTGCATGTGTGCGTGTGTGTGTATGTGTTTTCTCATGGTATAATGAAATCATGGATATTCTGATGAGTATGCAGGAAACAGCCATGTAGTGGCTTCAAGCCTCACTGTTTGCCTTTTTATTGCACAAAACCCTACCAAACATATCTCTTGAGCCCAGAGTAAGTCTGATTAAAAAAACAGTGGTTAGAACACATGCATCCTTTGTGTCTTCCCACTCTTTTCTGTTCCAAGAACCAAGAAGGCTAACACATCTTTGAAAGAAAAAGATAAAACTTTAAAAATCAAACAATATTTTCACAGTCCTTGGATGATGAGAAACCTTAAAGTGCTCTCACAGTTATTAGAACTCAATGTCCATAGCAAAGGGGAGTCCAGGATGCTTTTAAGTGCAGTAGGCCAGCTGGGCTGACATTTGTGGGAAATGACAAGCAAGACACAAATTGGTGACATGGCTCAGATGGTTGGAGCAGGGATGGAAATATAGCTCAGCAATTAAGAGCACTTTCTGCGCTCTTGAAGAGGACCTAACTCCAATTCCTAATAACCATTCATGTTGGATAGATCACAACCACCTGTAACTCAAAATCTGTGGGCATTAGATGACCCTCAATTTCATAGGCAACTGCTCTTTCTCACACACTTAGCACATAGTTAGTATTTTAGAATTGTGGTATTATTTTAAAATTGTGTGTGTGTGTGTGCACATGTGCGCACGCTCGAAGGGATACACTCATGGGTGCAGATGCCCATGAAGGCCAGAAAGGGTGTTGAATACCCTGGATACAGAGTTATGGATGGGTGTGAGTTGTCTAATGTGGGTGTTAGGTACCGATGGAACTTGGGTCATCTCTAAGAGCAGTAAGTGCTCCTAACCACTGAGCATCTCTCCAGCCCCATGTCTCAGATTTCTGATGTTGGTCTGAGATTTTAGATGTATATTAAGTTAGCAAGCCTATCATGAATTGTAACACATGTGACACAGAGTCTTCATTTAGACAATAGAGCCCTGGTCGCCTCCAGGCATTACTGTGTGGCTCTGGGTTTTAAAGGATAGTGTCTTTTGTAAGTATTTTGTAAGTTTTATAGCTCTGAAGAGAAAGGATTTCCCAATGTAAGTGTTACTGAAAGAAAAGGTGTTCTGGAAGCTGGGAACCAAGGAATACCACAAAATCACATAGCACAACACATCTCACACAAGAGATTTATTGGAAGGAAAAAACCCAGGAGGGTGGCTGTCTCTGCTAAGGCAAGAAGCAGCAGAGAGAACTGAACAGAAGACAGGGTTTGTATAGAATTTCTTGAGGGACAGAGCTTTCTGGGGTGGAGATTTCCAGGGTTAGGATTGATGGATTTTCAAGTCCTGAGCTTGGGCTTTTATTCTGCAAGGCCGAGCCTGGCTGCCTGCATCTGGAGGGCCTGGGTCCAGCTTTTAAAACCATTAGAGTGTTCTGTGGATGGATCATGGCAATAGGAGGTCCTCAGGGGTAGGGTGTGGCCACTTGCATGCCTTGAGGGACTTACATTCTCCCTTTTTTATTTGCTCTTGATAAACAATCGGGGTTTGGGAAAAGGAGGCAAGGTTATCTTTATACTACCTCCTGCTGAATGGGGAGCATATCAGGCCATCTTTAGGGCAAACTTAACCTTACTATCAGGTTATAATTGGGTGTCATAGGCCTCTGGCTCCATAGCAAGGGGCTGTAATACTGACCAATTAAAAGTCTGGTTAGAAATATTTTGGATCTGTTGTTGAAGAAATCTAGATAAGAAGTTTATGAGGAAGTGTGTGATTAGTATGGGTAAGATAAAGAGGAAAAAGTGGGTTAAGAAGGGAATATCCAATTCCATACTGGACTATCAATGATCCACTGGTCAGAGACATCGAGCTGTTTCTTACATTTTTGGAGATCTGTCTGGAGTTGTCAGATCTTGTCTTTTACTCTACCTGATTGGTTAACATAAAAGCAGCATTCAAACCCAAAGAAGAGACAAAGACTAACTCTCTCTGCTGTTAGTAAACCTAATCTTCACCAATTTTGTAGCACTATGGTGGCCAGTGAGTCTATTTGGCCCTGGAGGGTAAAGATAGTCCGATGAAGCTCCGATATGAACTTAGATGAAAATTGATGGTAACTAGCTAGGGAAGTAGTCAGTTCTGTCACTCCAGGGCCCAGGACTGTTAGGAAGGGTATAACCTGAACCACTGTTTTTCATCCCATGCCAATATAAACCCTATGATGGGGAACTGGCAAGGGTTATTCAGCAGGTACTACCCCTAGTTTTGGAAAAAGGAAGACCAGGGCACAAGTCTCAGATCACGCAGGGGTCAGCAAGTAGTAAACTTGGGTGTAACAGATGACTGAGGGACTGTGAAAGTTTGCATGTAAAGGCTGGGTGGCCGTGTTCAGAGTCAAGTATTGTTACAGTCTGAGGAGTACATCCAGTGTGCCCATAATGGGTGTCCTGAGCAGTTAGAATAGTCTGTGATGCTGAGAGATGTGGGGGAGATGAGGGGTAGTAGTGGTATTTGTCTCAGAGCAGTTAATGGGTGGTGAGGTGAGAGAGTCAGGTGGTCCTGTGAGTGAGGCTACAAACGGTGGTTGTGAGTTAGACCCAGGAGGGACACACAACCAGCACTCTCCAAAGCAGTCAGGCAGTGTGTTCCTCAGTAACTGATAATGCAATTAAGATGGCCCAGATTTGTCCCATGGTATTTACAGGACCAATGTGGGTTATCTTTTTAAGTTTCTGGCCACTTTTTACAGTAATCTTCCTTTTTGTCATAGAGAAAACACGTATAGGAAGTAAACCCCGATTGAAGAGAGATGGATAAAGGAGTTATAGGGAACTGAATCAGCCTAATATAGAGCAATTTCCTGACCCTATTAGGATAGGCTGTTGGTTAGAGGTAGAGGTCTCTTGGACATTAAGCATCCTTATGTAAGAGTTACCCTGAACAGTTGTAAATACAAAACAATAGTGGAGGAGAGAGCAAATTTAGATATAAGAGATTTTCAGATCATTTGTTTGTGTAGTAGCAGGGATTGTCACCATTGAAAATCAAGCATGTCAGTTTTGGGCACCGAACTGTACAGAGGCCAAGCTGTTTGTAGTAACAGAGTGGGGTTTTAATAAGATCTGAGTCTATGGAGGGAGGGAGAGAGAGAGGAAGGGTAGCAAGATGAACTCCACAGGAGGGGATTTCTATAGTCTCCAAGTGGGAGCTGGGAAGCAAGAGAGAATCCCAAGAGGACATAGAGAAACTGTAAGACTTCCAGGACAGAACTGAGAGACAGGAGAGACAAGGTTGCAGAGACCCAGGAAGGCTTAAGGAAGCTGCGGGGCTTAGCAGGCAGCTCCTGGGGGAGGAGGCAAGGAAACAGGGAGGGTTTCAATAAAGGGAGAGGAGCAAGTGTCTTACTAACTACAGAGTTGCCCATGTGTTAGGTAGTATGTTCCAGAGAGAGAACATTTACCAACTAGGCAAGAAGGGATGGATGCTCAGAGAAGGTGGGACGGAAGAGGTAGCTCAAGTAATGGGCTGTAGAGTTTGGAGCCAAATGGAATGGATGGCAGAGTCAAATCAGCAACTTGAGATGGTTTGAAAAGCTGAGACATGGGCATGGCTGAAAGGAAAGCGTGGTGTCCTCTTCCAATGCTTCCTGAAGAGAGAGAACTCAGGAAGAGAGTAGCATTTGGGGATGTTTATATGTTAGAAGGTGAAACAGATAGTGAGGAGAGAAGGCGGTAACAGGAGATCCAAAGGTTAACTTCTTTAATTCACATGTATAATAAGTTCTCTGTGGCCAGAGTTACATTCTTGTATATGAATGCATGGAGGGTAGCTTTAATACCTTATTAAGCAAGCGTTGTTTTTTTAATCCTATCTTTCATAAACTGAATCAGGTGACCAGAAAGCCCAGAGATAAATTCTGAGTTCTGGCCATGGAAGCAGCCCAGCAAGCAGCATTACCAATGGTGGCTAATGGCTGGAAGTGGCAGAGAAAGCAAAAACAAATGAAACCGATAAACTCAGCACATAGAAAGCTCCCATATCTGAAGAAGACCAGTCAGAAGCAAAAGTATGCAGTGACCACTATCATTCATTCAACTGAGCCTGACCGATTTCTATCCTGGCTCCCATGCCTACAATGAAAAGTACGGATTCATCAGAAAAACTAGATCCATCTGTACACAGAAAACAGACAGACAAAACTTTCCAAGCACTAGAATCAGGTGGGCAGGCTTCATCTTGCCTTTTACCCTGGATGGGAGTGAAAGGGTTTTGTAATTGGATGAGATGTGTGGCTATAGAGGGGTTTTGTGTGTCCCATACCCAGGTGTCCACTTGGGAAGACAGAGAAAAGGTGTGTCAGATTATATGGCTTACAGGAGAAGGAAGAGGCAGATGGCTGATGAGCCAGGGACTAAGCTGATGTGGGGAGCAAAAGAAATAGAGGCTCCTGCTTTAGCTAGGAGGTCCCTTTCCAGCAAGGGGATAGGACAGAATGGTACCACTAAGAAAGAGTGGTTAAGGGTGAACACCCTTGAAGATGCAGCTAGGTGATAAGGTTTCATGAGGCTGGTAAGGCTGTTCTTAACTCTGAGAATAGAGGGACGAGAGGGAGAGGTGGGTCTCCAAAACTTCAACAGGACCAAAAAAGTGGTCTTGGTGTCCAGAACGAAGGAAATGGACACCTTGTAACTGTGATGACTACCTGAGAGGCAGACAGGTTGGAATAGGATAGGATGACAGGATGGCCAGATTACAAACAAATAGGCCTTGAAAAGGAGACATGAGAAATAGGGAACGTGGAATCTCTTTCCATTTGCAGTAGTTGTATAAGTCCTGAATAATATTAGGATCTCAGGCGTTGGTAGGAGGCCATTTGGACTGATTATCTAAGGGGTATTGAGGCCAAATTCAATTGCAAAAGCGAATAAATTTAGAGTCCTTCAGGTTGGGTGTCAGATGGAGAGGCTGGGAATTTTCTAAAAAGCATCCTAAGGAGGGAAAAGAGGGAAAGGAAGGTACCATTCTCATGGATGAGAGAGGGGGCTGGGAGAAAAAATGTCACTGCAGCCTGTAGTCAAGGGCATCCCCAGGACTCCAGTCCCCAGAGGGCCAGAGGAAGACCCAAACTTTTCAGTGGGTCATCACCACACTCAACTGGGGTCAGAGGCTTATGATGAAAGATAGGTGCCTGGTACCAGGGCTTTCGTGGAAGTCAGAGAGTGAGAAGGCCATAAGCTGAGGATGAAAACCGAGCTCTAGGATGGAGGAGCTCATCCATCCACAACCAGCAGGAAAGGGTTGAAGCTTTCAGGCCCTGAGGAGCTGTGGGATTATAGGCAACTCTGAAGGGATGGTGGGAGAGGAGGGCAGAAAGGGGCACCATAGCCCAGTTGGGCCTAAGCAAACTACAGGATTGCATCTCCAAGGTTGAGGGGATGTATTCTGGTAAAGAGGACCAGCCGCAGTCTTAAAGACCGTGGTTGGAGGTATCTCCACCACTGAGAATACCAGAGGGGTTCAAGACACTCAGTGGTCACTTCCTCAGACTCAGAGAAACGCTTACACTGATCCAGGGGGAAACTTACTAATTGCCACTCTGGATTGGGTGCCAAGTAATTAGTGAGCTGAAAGGTGAGCTTGTTGTAGGTGGACCCCGAGGGAAAGCATGGGCACTAGGAGAACCTTTCTGAGTAATGGTACCAAAGCAAATGTTACAGCTCTGAGTGGAAAGGTAGCTTGGCAGTTGGAAGCCAAGAAATACCACAAGTCCACACAGTACAACACACTTCACCCAAGAGATTTACTAAGAGGAAAAAGTCCAGAAGGGTCACTGCCTCTGCTTGGGCAAGAAGCAGCAGCACACTGAGCAGAAGGCAGGGTTTATACAGGGCTTCCTGGGGATGGGGCAGAGTTTTCTGGTGTGCAGATTCCCAGGGTAGGAACTGGTGGGTTTTCAAGCCTTAAGCTTGGGCTTTTACTCTGCGGGGCAGAGCTTGGCCACCTGCATCTGTAAGGTCTGGGACTGGCCACTATGGCTGCTAGTGTTCTGTGAGCAAGCCTGACAATTGCAGGTCCTCAGGGAGGCCCTGGCCACATGCATGCTTCAGGGGGCTTATAGCTTCCCCTTCTTCTTTCTTACTAGCTTTCTCTAGCTCATTGCCTTTCCTTGCTGTCTCTTATGTCTGCACCAAGCTTTCCCAAGCCTCATGCCACCCTCTCTGAGTTCATCTCAGCTTTCAGTCTTTGAACGTGTTCCACTTTATCTAATCTATCATCTCTCTCCAAACTCACATCTTTCCCCATCCATCACCCCAAGAACTCTGTTACCCTCCACTTGAGGCTTACCCAGCTGTTCTTTCAGGATGTGTACCTGGCAAGCCTCCAACTTCAAATCAATCCAATCACTCGCTCTCTCCACTCTTGCCTCCAGCCTGCTCTGGCTGCCAGGAACCATAATGGAACAAGGAACCTGGAGCCATTACCTATTTCTCTCCTAGACACACATCATAACACTTACTTCAGTTACCTTAATAAATCTGAATAGTTTGTTCTTCACATATGAAAATGTGGTAGACATTTCTTGGTTGATTCCTCAGCATCTCTTCTCCCCTCTCCCAAAAGCTTCTAGATTTTTCTTTCTGAAAGTCCCCTTTCCCCATTAAAGTTAGTTAAATTTTTGGTTTGTGTGTGCACACACATACATGTACACAGGTGCCTGTTGAGACCAGAGTAGGGCATCAAATCCCCTAGAACTGGAACTGCAGGTGGTTGTGAGCCACTGTATGTGGGTGGTGGGAACTGAATTCTGGTCCTGGGGAAGAGCAATTCCTAAACTATCCCTCCAGCCCTCCATTTTTGTGATGCTATTTGGGAAGTTTTTAGACTTGCTCCCGGTGGTTTTCTATGTCAGCTTTCTTAAGCAACCCAGGATCCACTACCTAGGGGTGGCACCACCCATAGTGGCCTGGGCCCTCCCATACCAATCAGGAATCAAGACAATTCCCCATAGACGTGACCAAGGGTCATTCTGATCTGGGAAATCCCCCAGTTGATAATCCCTCTTTCCAGGTGACTCTTGACTGTGTAAAGTTAACAACAATGCCTAACTAGGGCACCTACCTATATGAAAAACAGTCCAGGCCTGCTCTCAGCCTGTCTCCTCCCTTCCTTGTCTTTACTCCATCTTCTGCCAAATTTCTTCAGAGGAAAAGGTTCTACTACAATGACTTAGCCGAGGGCATGCTTAAGTGACCACCCATGTGCTAAGCCAGGGTTCCATCTGGCAGATGATTGGACATAAGGGAAGAGTCCTCAGAACAGACTCCAGATGGAGGAGATGCACAGGGAAGCTCGGGCATCAGCAAGGCCAAGCTAGGATGGAAGAGAGACTAGGTGGAGCTCTGTGGACATGGACTTTTAAGGGGGAAGGTGAAGATGACACTCCCCTTTGCACGAGCTCGTGACATAAATGGTGGGAGGGAAATGAGGGAGAGGGCTGTCCCAGGAGCCAATGTGTTCCAGGGAGAGATGGGATGTGGTGGGACAAACTCATAGAAATGATGGCTATTTCATGGTGACAGGCCTGAAGTAAAGTGGGAAAGGAAATGGAAGGTAAGAAAGAGGTGAGGCTGGTGTAGATAATTTCCTTTCCAGCCACTGTGCTGACTCACACAAACACATTAGAACTGCTGGCTTTTTTTTTTTTCATGGATGGAGGATGATATAATGTCCAATGTGGGCACAAGGGAGGTAGGGAGAATGGGAAGGAAAGCATACACTCTTGGGTAAGACTGTTGTGTACTTCTGATGCTAGCTTTCCTGGACCCCCGAGGAACCCTGTGAACCATCTACCTCCCAATTCCATGTCCAGTTGTGGAGTTCCTCAGAAGACAGGTCCCCTGCCTAGGCATTGCCAACCAACTTTGTGGGGCAAAACCTTCAGCATGCAGGAAGGCTACAGCTCACCATGCCGTGGTTCTGCCAATCCCAGCCGATTTGAAATCTGGAAAACCTGGAGAGTGTGGGTAGCGCACCAGCTACAGGCATCTGGCATGCCAAACCTTCCCATAACTCCTTTGCTCCTTGAACAAATCAGAGCTGAAGTCAGGGAAGGTCGAGGCCTTTTGAAGTGCACCTAAGGTGGTCATGAGCAAGTTTGAGACTCTGAAGCAGGATCAAGTCCATGAGAGTGGATTTGGACATGGAGATTGGACATGGCTGGTGGTGTGGTAGAGAAAAGCTTTGCTTGACTTTGCTTTCTCTTCCTGCAGTGTAAGCCTGAATCAAGAGTGGGAACTGGAGGAGGTGCAGAAGTTACCACAGCCTCTGTCCTTTGAACCATGCTTACACAAACCAGGGAGGAACAGGATTAATCTCTTGCTAGTTCATATTTTCTTTTTCTTTCCATCGATTCGGCTCTGTAAGCCAATTCAAGTAGAAAGCTCAATTACTTGGCTCTTCTTGTATGTACCCGTACCATTATCATTCCTCCCTGTTCATTAATCATGCGCCATGTACCCAAGGAGGAAATTGTCCAACACATGAGCAGAGAACTTTAGACCTAGTTAGGAAATACCAGGCTGCAGGATTTCCAAGGCAGGCTTTTTGATTTTTGTCTTATTGTCCATACTTTGGTCTTGCAACATGTTTTAGGGCGCATGTAGTTAAGAAAATGATTTGTGAAGTAGATTAAAATATTGATCATGGGGCTGGAAAGATAGTTCAGTGGTTAAGAGCACTTGCTGCTCTCCTAGAGGATCTAGAGTCTGGTTCCCAGCACTCAGGTAGGGTGGCTCTCAACCACCTGTAACTCCAGCTCCAGGAGATTTGACACCCTCTTCTGGATTCTTCTTAGCTATTATGCATGACAGGAGAGACTAAGGAATCCTGAAAGAGAATTTATGAAAAGTCCTATTTGCAAGGGTGTGGTCAGGGCCTGGATGTGATGCTTTTATGTCTGGATTCTGCCATGCCTTGGGTTCAAGTCTCAGCTTTGCCACTTGATATCTATGTGACCTGTGATCAGTTCCTTGGCTTCTCTTCTTTTTCTTAGATTTCTCTTTTCTCTTTTTCTTAATCATAGTTACCGCCCTGAGAGATAGTGAAGATAAACAGCTAAGCAACTTTCCCTTAGACACACAGGGTGAAGCGAGAGAAGTTAAGTAATTGGCCCTAGGCTCAGCCATGTGTGGCAAGTGTGGGCTGGAAATCAGATTTCCTAGTGCCAAGTTAGGGTTCCTCTCAGTTTCTCTCCAGGCGTCTTCACGTAGGCACACCTTTCCCTGCCTAGTCCAGGAAGGGAGCTTGGCACAGAGTATTCTCAGCCTGGCCAGTGCTCACAGGAGCAACAAAATTTCAAAGAAGTATTCCGAGAAATGTCAACCTCTTGCTTTCCTCTCCACTCAACAATTGTTCCAACCATATTTAACCAATGGCAGCAAAGCTGAACTTGGTGCAAGAAATCAGACTCAAGGAAGTGGATTTAGTTGTCTTGGGTAGCCCAATGAAATTTTCTTACTTTCTTTTGTCTGTATGTATCTCTCTCTCTCTCTCTCTCTCTCTCTCTCTCTCTCTCTCTCTCTCT
>CAJQZJ010001969.1:3951896-4000331 GCA_907164525.1 Lophiomys imhausi
TCTCTCTCTCTCTCTCTCTCTCTCTCTCTCTCTCTCTCTCTCTCTCTCTGTGTGTGTGTGTGTGTGTGTGTGTGTGTACACGCTTTTGCATGCATGTGTTTGTGCACATGTGCATGGAGGCCAGAGGTCTGTTCCCTCCTGTCAATTTTTTCCTTATTTATTTTTAAATTAATTTATTATTGTGTGTATGGATAATACATGTACACACATAGTATATGTGGGGGTGGGGGTCAGAATAACTCTGTGGAACTCATTCTGTCCTCACACCTTTATAGGGACTTGGGGAATTAAATTCAGATCACCAGGCTTATACAATAAATGCCTTTACTCACACCAACTGAGCCATCTCACCCATCCATTTTTCAATTTAATGTTTTGCATGAGAATGTGCATGCTGTGCATGTATGTGTGTATGCACCCTTGCATATTATGTATGTGAATAGATGCAT
Organism: Lophiomys imhausi; assembly: GCA_907164525.1. NCBI lineage: Eukaryota > Metazoa > Chordata > Mammalia > Rodentia > Muridae > Lophiomys > Lophiomys imhausi. The sequence goes on from CAJQZJ010001969.1 coordinate 3,952,346, forward strand.
GTTATGTATGTGAATGTGTATGCACACATGTGAAAACCCAAAGTTGACATTGGTGTTTTCTTCATTTACTTTCCCCTTTATTTATTGAGGTGAGGTCTCTTGCAGGGCCCAGAGATCACCAGCTTCAGCTAGCCTAGCTAGCTGTCTTGCCTTGGGCTCCTGGGCCTCTGAATCCTGACTGCTAAGACAACAGGTACTCACCACACTTGCTCTGCTTTTACATGGGTTCTGGGGATCTGAACTCTGATCCTTATATTTGCACAGCAAATGTTTTTTTCTGCTGGACCATCTCTTCATCCTTTCACCTTATTTTTTTTTAAAGATAGGTTCTCACATTGAAGCTGGAACTCCCTGAGTCTGCAACAATGACTGGCCAGTAAGCCCTAGTGGTCCTCCTATCCCTGCTGGGGTCATAGGTTCACACCAACACATCTAGGGCTTGGGGGATCTGAACTCAAGTCTTTGTGTTTTTTTTTGTGGCAAACACTTGACCATCTCCTGAGCCCCTAGGAAAGGATATTTTCTAGATTGAATGCTGGACTGAGTGAGAGTTGTTTTTGTGTAGAGCGTCTCGGCTTTCATGTGTAGAATCATGCTATATGCTGTCATCTCCTTGCCTTTCTAGGCCTGGTGATCAGAAAGCAGAGTCGGGGAGATCTGCACATGACCATTTGTCCCTCTCCCACACAGTTCTCTGCTTCTCCTAGTGTGCCTTCCACTGGTGGGATGCAAGCAGAAGCCTGAAAGCAGATCGGAGGATGCCTGGAGTTAACCACTTAGTGAGGGAGCAGGGCAACTTCGGATGGGATAAATGTCACATAGGAGTGAGGCAGGTGGAGAACAGGACACCCCAAGTCCTCCAAGACAGGCATCAACAGATGTCTTCCTGTAATGTAATGGCAATGTCTTTAAAGAAATAACAGTGACTACTCATGGGAAGTTGTACACTGCATTCATCTTCCATTGTTGTAAAGACACAGAACAGATTTCTGGCAACCGGCCCTCCATGGATCTGGAACCAGGAGTTGTAGAACTCAGTCCTCTGAGCAAAATAGCCGCCATCTTCACTAGATCAGGTGTGCCTGCATGCAAGAGACCACCAGGCCTAGAGACTATGGATGTGAACTCAGAAGGAGGGAACACGAAGGGCCACAGGACCCTCACTTAGGTCCCAGCTTTTCCTCCCTGGTATGTATGTACCATTCTTCTTCCCTGACTATTTGTGGCTCCAGGGAGGTACTAGAGTGTACAGTATGGGAAAGGTTAGAGGAAAGGAGTTCCTCTACACAGCTATGGGGAAGCCATCATTCCTGCCAGATATAGACTTTCCAATGCTACTGCTCTGAGGAGAACTGCTCGCCCACACTTTGTAAGTACGGCAAGTCCAACAAACTCATTGTTTGCCAGGTTGAATTTTGATAGAATTCTGTTTGGTTTGTCATTAGGAGGACAAACCTTAGGTGGAGGGGATAGACTTGTTTGAGTCTTCTTAGGGAAAGATTTCTCGAAGCACCAAGATTGTCACACACATCTGAGATCTCCATGGCTAGTTCACCACGAGAGGGAAGTGCCTACAAATCTAAGTCTCCCAAGACAACAGATGGCCTCATATGATCCATGGCAGCGCATGGGATGTGTTCCTGTGGCAGGTGATTTTCTGGGCACCAATATGAACTTTCCCCCCTCTGTGGGGACACTCAGCATTTCTTCTCTGAGATTATGTGGACACAGGACTTGCTTCTAGTGGTGTGGTGTAGTCCTTCCAGAAAGCAGATCCCTGAGGCATCTGCGTCTAAGATCTAAGGACTTGTCCCTGCATCAAGTCTGCTATGTCAATGGCTTTTGTCCTGGGTTGGATGATCTCTTGAAAGCTTTTCAGGGCTCGTACCTAAAAATAAATGGGTTTGGTTTCCTCACTCCACCCCCAGGTCTCTTGACAAATGCAGGCATAGATAGCCTTAGCAGTGGGTAGCACTTCAGCCATTCTGAGTGGGTCCCCAGGCTCCTTGCAGATAGTCTTCTGACAGGCATGCCCCACCAAATCCATTCAAATTCAAGCTGGCTTTTTTTTTTTCATGATATTACTCAAGGTTCCCACAGTAAAAAAATACCCTAGAGAAGGTATATCTGGCTGTGAGGCTAAAACCATCCCTGCTTTTCCAATAACCAGCCTGTATTTGTAAAAGTTGCTCATGCTTGGTTGTTCTTTCCTCCTTTAGGAATCGTCAGTTCTTCCAGATTATAAGTCATATTTCCACTTCCAAACACACAGCTCACTGATGCTCTCGACTGGTCATTGCTTCTTCCAATTTCATAGCAGTAGACTTTGAGTATGTTGAATTAGCAGGTTTGAGAGCAGCACCACCTCTTTTTTCCCCTTTGAGACATACTGGCTGGGAGATCACTACGAAAGTCAAGCCGGCCGTGACTCACAATAATCTTGCTGCCTCTGCCTCCTTGGTGCTGGGATGACAGGAGTATCTCGCCATGTCTGCTGGAGCACTCCTACTCTTAGTATATCTGTCCATCATGGAGTGTAAATGGACCTCCAAGATCTTAGACTAAGTGTCTCTGCCTTTCAGAAGAAGGAGGTGCACTGCACCCCAACCCTTCTCACACAATGAATCAGACAGTGAGACAGTTGCAGGAAGCAGATTATACTAGATTTGAAACTAGCTCAGTCCCCTTTTCATGGACATTTCTCTAGCTGTGTCCCCCATAGATCAATAGTCTTGACTTCTCTGCTAAAAAAAAAAAAAAAAAGCAAAACCAAAAAACAAAGCAACAACAACAACAAAACCCAAGATATACAAGAGTAAGACACACAGAGAAAAGTGGGTGACACTTGAAGTGAGTGACTCCCTACGCAGGACTCTGGGAAACTTCAGTATCAGGACCCTGGTGTGGATAGAATGTTCATTTTGCAATTAAGGGAAAAGTCTCAGAGAGGTTAGGTGACTTTTCCAGAGCTATGCAGCTGATAGGTGCCCAACCCTGGTTTCAAATCTCTCCCACCCCTGGCTCAGTGATGAACATCTGTAATCCCAGCACGAGGGAAGCAGATGCAGAATATGAGCCCACCTGATCTACACAGTGAATTCCAGGCCAGACAGGGCTATACAGTGAAGCCCTGTGTAGGGTCCCAACAACCCTCTACAACAAAAAGAAAAAAAGAAGATAAATATGACTTGCATAAAAGTTTTTATGCCACTCATTTAAATTCTCTCTAAAGATAGATTAAGTTCAAGGTCAAGCAAAGCTGAAGAGAAAGGGCCTAGCTCTCTCAGACTTGACACTTCTCCACAAGAAAGAACATGTTTCAGGCCTGGAAGTGGGAGGAGCCAGTGGACTACAACTTCCAGAGGGCCACGCGGAGTGGCGCCCTCACTGATTGGCTGCTTGAGCACCGCCTTCCGCTCTTCCCCCTCCGAAATGACCCCGAGCCCGGTCCCGGGCTAAAGTGCACCAGAGGACCTCTCCAGGCCGGGCGCTTCCTTTGCTGGCTTCATGGCTGCACGGCCTGCGTCTCGAATGCTGCGGCGGCTCCTGAGGTCCAGTGCCCGGGGCTGCAGCTCCGGGGCTCCGGTGACGCGGCCCCGCCCCGGGGACCGCTCGAGATCTGCCAAGGAGGTAAGTCCACCCCGCCTGCCTGCACACACCTACCTGGAGGGCGATCCAAGCGTGCCACCCTTATTGTGGAGAGCGCAACCACCACTGTCCTGGAGTCCTCTTCTGGGGAGGACTCTGGGCACTCACTGATGGGTTGCCTGAGTTCACTCTCACGCAACAGGAGGGACTTCTCAGAGTTTCCCTTGAATTCCCCTACCCTAGCCTGGCCACCTTCTAACAGATCTCTGTGCTGTAGGAAATAGGGTCCACAGACTTAGGTTCCAGTGAGCTGTTTTAGTCCTCCCTGTCACTCAACCTTTAAACATTTCCCTCACCGAGTGGAGGGCGCCGGTGCAGTCAGGTGTCCCCCAGACACCTTCATCATAGTGTGACAAAGACTAAAAATATTGTTAGCCAGGTGTCATCACAGCTGTCACTTTGTAGTGGCCTATCTTGTTTCTCTTGGGAGGGCATGTCCTCATTTTAGTCAGGAACAGAGCAAGACCAAGCTCCAGGTTAGGAGTTCCTGCCTGTCTTCATAGTGTGAGGCACCGTCCTCCAGTCCTTCACTGCACCTCTCGGAGTGTTTCCAGTTATGGTAGGCTTTAAGTTTGTTTTTTTTGTCTACACATTTAGGGAAATATTTGCAGGAGGAAACTGTTCCTTTTTTTTTTTTTTGATCCATGGACTTCTCTTGTGTTTCCCAGAACTGAGCTTCATGTCCCAAGAGTCTGAATTTCACAATGTTGGACAACTGTCCCATCTTGCTCAAGGCCTAGGCTGGCTTATGTCAGAGTGCTCACTTCCTCAAACCTGCCTCTCTGGGATCCTTAGATAAAGCAGGCTTGTTGCTCATTACCGGCCTTTTTAAACCCTTGAACTTTGTACTTGATTGACTGAAAAACTGGGAAAGCAGAGGCCACCGTGAGAGCTTTAAGAAATGATACTAGCAAAAAGATTTTTCTTCATAGTTTATTTTATCCTTTTTGTGGAAGAACCTGCGCAAAGGGACCAACTACTGACCTTTCTTCCTCAAGTGAAGCTAGAGCATCTTCCCTCAGGGCACCATAAGGCAGGGGAGGAGGAGCTTAAACCCCAGCACCTGTTGCTAGCCCCCTCCCCTCAGAAGTTGTTCTAGGTCTTTTGTATGGTGAGGGCATGTCTGATCACAGGAGCCGCCCAGGCTCCAGAGCAGAATCCTGGGATTTGACTCAGCCCCACATCTTATTAGTCACATGAGTCTCTTCTCTCCGAGAATTGGGGCCTGCGTTTTCTAGGATGGGAGTGTTAATGTCTTCATCATAGGTAGTTACACAGATTGAGTGTTCTCATGTGTTAATGTATACACGCAGAGCCTGGTGAATGCAGGTACTGTGGGCTGATGATGTGTGTGGCGATTACTGATCCTCTCAGCCTGTAACAGATGTTGTAGTGTCCTGTTAGGCCTCTCCTACCTGGACAAGAAGTCACTCTGTCAACATGCCGTAAGACATTGCATTCTGTATATCTCAGTCAGGACTGTCTTCTGCCAATTGAAAGTTCCTGGACGCCAGGGCTCCCTCACCCTTCTAAGTATTTCCAAGGTGTTTCCCACAATGCACGCAGCCAGCCAAGCCAGCAAGCCTGTTTTGGCTGCTTGCAGCCCATGTCGTGAGTGAGGTGGAAGAGCAGACAGAATGAGACATAAGGAGACCTTATGATGTTATCTTTTATTGGCCTCTAATTTTATCTGACTTCTGATCTGTGCTCTCACCTTCCCTTGCTTTCTGTCTATAAATCCAGCGGCTTGACCAGCTCACCTTGTACAGGAGCACAGGGCATAGGCATCATAAGAGAGCTTTAGTGCTGAGGTGAAATTATGTACTCAGAACTGCCAGTGGGCAACAGCCGAGGTGTGAGTATCCAGGACCCCCACCTGCCTTCCTTTCCTACGGGAATCCTCTGCCTGCCCTTCACAGGGCTCTGGTGGTCCGAGGTGGAGACCTTCAGTGGATACTCACGGGGCATCCTGTGTGAAATGGTGTGGATCTGAAAGAGAAGTGAATCCTACGTGGGAGCTGGCCCTGGGGAGAGTGGGAAGGGGGCCTTGGGTCAGTGTGAGTACAGGTGCCAGGCAAATGGGTGAGGAACTGCCATCATGGCTGAGGTGGGCCAGACATCTTCCCTAATGGATTTAGCTCAATTCGGGTATGCCCGTTCCTTTTCTGGAACTCTATTTTGATGTTCTGGAGGCAGAAAAGAGTTCTGGTCTGAAGCCTGAGCCTGCTGCCTATGGTGGGGTTAAAGGACCGGGTGACTCTGGGCAAAGTCACCTAGATGTTCAGAGTTCTAGAAAAGACCAGAAGCTGGCAAGTGGGTGTTGAAGGCAGGAAATAGATGTAGGAGGAAATCAGGGTTGTGGTGCTGGGAGGAGCAGGGAGGACAGTGCTGGGAGTCCCCTTCCTTTTCACTTTCAACCTACCCAGTTCCTTGAAATCCCTGTCTCAGGGGGAGTGGACTAGTCAGGAGCCAGAGATGCAGAGACCCCCACTCTCAGGGCATGGGGAGAGGGCCATATAACCAAGCTTGGGGCAGAGCTTATTTAATAGTTTGAAGTGTGTGTGTGTGTGTGTGTGTGTGTGTGTGTGTGTGTGTGTGTGTGTTCATGTCCATGCGCCCATGTGTTTGGAAGCCAGAAGGCAATCTTGGGTGTCATTCCTGAGGTACCATCTACTTTGTTTTTGAGACAAGGTCTTTTACTGGGAACCAAGGCTTGCCGATTTGGCTAGGCTGGCTGGCCCATGAGCACCAGGGATCTGCCAGTTTCTCTCTCCCTAGCTTTTTAAACATGGGTTCTGGTTATCCTTGTGCTTGTAAAGCAGACACTTTACTTCCTACCTCAATTAATCTAATCTGGATAATCTCACACAGGCCTAGAGGGGCCTGTCTCCTAGGCAATTCTAGATCTCATGAAGTTGACAACGTTAGCCATCACTGACTGCAGTCACTCACTGATACTGTTTGTAAGGGGCCCTTCAGTTGAATTATATGGGGTTGTTTAAACTTTGCAGAAGAGGAAGCCACATGTCTGACTGTTCCTGCAGTCATGTCAGAGCCCGTGGCCAACTGGAGCAAGCCAGGCTTGGCCACTGTCCTCAAGAAGCCAAATGAGTCAAATTAATATTGTAAAGCAGAAAATATAGTTTTTTTTAATAATTTATTTTTTATTTCTTCAAGTTACATCTCAATCACAATCCCCTCCCTACTCCCCCCTCCAGTCCCACCCTTCCACCCTCCTCCCCCTCAACCCCCCATCCTCTTCCCTTTTTTTTTTTTTTTCAGTTTAAGGTATTTCTTTTTTCCCCCCAACAGGTCTCCCTTTCAGTCCAAAAAATGGTTCTTTTTCTTATAACTATAAATACAATACAAAACAACAGAAATAAATAGGCCACAATTATAAGAGTTATATGGCTTAACATACATTCCCAATGTCCAGTCCATATGTATTTGGCACCTGACTTTAACATTCTACTATCTAACCATCTCCATGTGTTTATCCCTCTCAGGTCTCTGAGGTGGTTGAAGAATAGATAGCTAGAGTCTCATAGTTAAATTTTGAGTTGTTTAGGAATCAAGAGGGTGTTCTGGATCTAAGAAGATATTTTTAAAATTATGAGGCAAGTTAGTATGAAAGCTGTTAGATATAGAACTTTAAACACATGGAGATGGTTAGAAAATATAGTTTTATTCTATGTGACCACTTAGGGAAGAGGGACAAAGAAATCCACAAGTCCGTCTTTAGGGTCCTGACATGAGGTTTCTGATGAGAGATTTAGGTGTAACTAGAAGGCAAGAGGTGTGCATAATTCAGCAGCCTGGTGATGAGGTCCTGTCCATCACTGGCTCAGTGTTGTCTCAGCCCCAGTCTTTCCTGCAAGGTGTTCCAGCCGGTTATCATGGCCGTGTGAAGTCATTGAGGAAGACAAGGTCCCCTTCTGCCTGGCATCTTTTCCTTCTCCCAACATGAAACTCTTGGAGGAAATTCCAATTCTCTTGGGTACCTTGTTTTAACAGTCCTGATAGACATCAAGGAACACAGTGTCTCTCTAGAATGTCCTCAGTCCTGTGGGCATGCCCATTACACCACCTGCAAGCCACCTGTGCCCCAAGATAGCTTGGAGTGTGGCCCAACACAAAGTCACAACTTAGAAATTATGGGCTGGGTGGATTTGTTTGTTTTAACATATTTATATGGTTCTTGAACTTTGTAAATGACATCATGTTGCAACATCCAAAAACAGGGTCATGCCTGGACTTTAAAAGGTCTGGATGCTGTCCATAGCTAGAACTGGGTTTGTAATTCGGGTTTACTTGCCCCAAACAAAGTCTGCTCTCAGACTCAGGATTGTCACTTCTGGGTTAAGAGTTTCCTCGGCCCTGGCTGCACAGTGCAGAGTTCAGGCACTCAGAGGAAGTCACTCCTGGGGGCAGGACTCTCCAGCTGTCCTGGAAACTCTTGTAAATCTGATGCCAGCATTGAGAACTTGGTACAGAGGGAAGCCATTTGGCAGAGACCAGTCTGGAAGTGATTCTGTGCTGCTGGGTTTGCATCTACCATTTTTCTCATTAGATTAGAGGCTGGCCTATATGTTACACAGTGGTTTGAAATACTGTGGCCAGCATTGGACCCCTCGAATGGGAGAGCCCCCCCCCCACCTCCAGGAGACTGAGGGAAGTGGTATGGGGTGGAAGTAGGTCATGAAGTGTGGGAGGGAAGAGTCCGGCTTGCTGTATCCAAGTGATAAATTTGCTTGGCCAGCTGGGAGAGAAGGGTGTGTGTTGGAGGGTTGGGCTAATGGCCAGCCCCTTAATTATTCCTTGACCGGGCTTGCTCTCAGGTTTCTGCTGAGTCATGATCCTTAGTCCTCTCACTCCCAATTCCTGGATTTGTTTTGACTCCTGCCCTGTCTTTGCACAACCACACGTAAATTAGAGGGAAGAGCACCTCCCGACCTTGCAGAACTGGAACCTGGAGTGATTCACTAACAACTCAATTCTTTACAGCTGTCAGTGGACAAGGAGGTGCCAGTTCTGCCCCAAACCTGTCTCCTAGGTACCTAATCTCTTGGAATCTGCAGTGATCTTCCCCTAGGCCTCACAATGGCTGACTAATCCTCCCTTCTGGCACTGGGGAGGGAATGCAAAATATAGGGACTTCGTAAAGAAGACTCTAGAATTCCCACCCATCTCCACTTGCAGCTTGAGTGCACCTGGCTTGGGGAGATGTCTGCACAGTCCCGGTGCGTGGGTCCTTCTTCAGTCAGTCAGTGAAGAGGAGCGGTATCAGTGACTAGATAACTGTAAGGTACAGAGGAGCTGTGCAAGCTGAGAGAGAGGCAGCTCACCTCTGGCCTCCCTCGGCTCTCCACAGCTAAGCCATTTTGCCTGTCTCCCAGAGTCAGCAGCAAGTGCCCATGCTTCATCATGTCCCTGTCCTTGCAGGGGCTGTCCATGAGGCTCCAGTTTCTCCAGGAGCATGCTGCTCCCTTTTCTGCCTTCCTCACCGACAGCTTTGGCCGGCGACACAGTTACCTGCGGATCTCTCTCACAGAGAAGTGCAACCTCCGATGTAAGTCAGCTCCTGGGCCAGCTCTGAACCACTGACCCTCTGCTGAAGTGACATCTGTAGTTACTCCCTGTCCAAAAAAAAAAAAAAAGAAAAAAGAAAATCTTCCTCAGCCCTTCCCTTTCCCTTTCCACCTTCCTACTCACCTACCTCATTGGCAGGCTGGTCAGTCTGTAGTGAGTACACAGGGTCCACGTTAGCTTTCAGATTATGGAAGCTAGGTTCTCCTTGAGATTAGATTTGGAAACGGTTGTGGTCAGGTTTGGGGTTAAGGGTAGGTCTGGGGCCATTCTCTCTCTTCAGGGCTTTTTCCTACTGTTTCCCTTCAGTTCCCAAAGTCTGGGACATGGCCAGGGGTTTGTGTAGGGGAGACACTTCAAAGGAGTGATAAATGTAGCCATGGCCGACGAGATGCCCCAGTCCTGTGTTGGACCAGCCACACCACACGGACACAGAACTCACTGTGCAATCCCAGGGGTGTTCTGGGGGTGTGCCCACTGCCGGAGGCCTCCAGTGTGTATCTTCTACCCTTTTTCCTTCCAGCCTCATTCCCTTCTGTCTTCTCCTTATTTACCTGTTCCCTCCCTTCCTGCCCACTACTATATTTCACAGTAAGAAGTATTGAGTAAGTAAATGCATGTGTATTTGTCAAGTCTTTAGCCAAACAAAATATACTGTATATGGTCTATTCTGTTGCTCTAGTCGGCTCTTCCGTCTTGAGAGCACAGACGTGCATTCCGAGTGCTCATGTGACTTCGTGACTCCAATAGGCATTTCCAGTCTTCTTATATTATTACAAGAGGTTGATGTCTACAAAGGTCACACAGAGAACCTGGCAGCTGGGTTCCAAAGAAGCAAACAAAATCACACACACACACACACACACACACACACACACACACACACACACACACACACAAATTGTAGGGGGCCAGGAGGTGGCCTAGTCAGTAAGTGCTTCCCATGCAAGTATGAGGCCCTGTATGCAATTTTCAGAATCCATATAATTCTTTTTTTTAAGACAGGGCATAGAAGGCAGGGCATGGAAGGCAGGGCATGGAGGTGCTCTCTTATAATCCTAGTGCTGGGAAGGCAGAGGTAGGCGGACCCCTTCACTGGCCAGCCATTGTAGCTGAATCAGCAAGCTCCTGACAAAAGTAAGACCCTGTCTGCAAAGAATAAGACGGAGAGTGTCTGAGGAAGACACTCCAGGTTGACCTTTGGCCTGTACGTTTCCACATGCACTTACACATCCACATGAACACACACTCAGAAGTGTGAAAAAAAAATCTCACAATGTTTTGTTTGTGACTTTGTGTTGGGCTGTGCTGATAGCTGTCTGGGACCACATGTGTCACAGGTATAGACATGCCCGTGAGCCTAGCAGGTCTGGCCTGACTCTAGATAAAAAGAGACCTGCAGGAAGTGGTGGTAGGAAATGGTGCCCTGCCTCCACGGCTCACCTCTTTACCTTAATCTGCTCCTGTGTCTCAACAAAGAGCCCCTAGGTTTTCTAGCCTGCTGCAAGTCTGTGCATAGGATGGACCTGGGGGCACTGTAGTAACCGAGGACAGTGACTTTCACCAAGCCAGATCATCTCCTTCATCGAGGTGACTTTGCCACAGCTGGAGTGAATGAGAATTCACTATGTCGTTTAGACAGAGGCCCAAGGCCCTGGCTTTTCCAGGCCTTTCTAGGTTGGCCTCCCTGGGTGCCCTCAGATTGAAGAAGCTAGTATCTCAGGCATTCCCCTGCTGTGAGCCAACCTCCACTTGGGCCTCGTTTATCATCCTTAGCCCATACACTCACCTCCCTGATAGAGGGATAGTAAGGACAGATTGCACGGAGATGAGAAATGCCAAATGAGTGTGTACCTTCAGCTGGGGTCCAGGACTACTGTTAGCCCATTGAGGAGCAGGGGCACCTCCACCTGCCTGCCATGCCTATCTCCTACCTCTTCATCCCTTTCTTTACTCAGGCCAGTATTGCATGCCTGAGGAGGGTGTGTCTCTGACCCCCAAAGCTGACCTACTGACCACAGAGGAGATCCTGACCCTTGCTGAGCTCTTTGTGAAGGAAGGTGTGGACAAGATCCGTCTAACTGGTGGGGAGCCACTCATCCGGCCAGACGTGGTGGACATCGTGGGTAAGTTGGATAAATGTCATTTGCTGCTCTCATCTCCTGTCTCATCCAGCTGGACTCCAGTGCTAACTGATACTTGTTTGACAGCTGTCACTCATGTTCTGCAACACCCTCTAAGGTAGGTGTTATTTATTCTGTCCTTAGGAGGAATAATGGCTGTGGAGGGAGGTTCATTCAGATCACAGTGGCTTGCTGTGACAGTGAGCTCGGAGTCCTCACCACGAAGCCCCTGTGACCAGGCTCCTGCCAGCCATTCCTCTGCCCCTTCCTTCCTCTCTGGCTGTAGCATGTCTCTTCCCCTTGACAGGAGCTTGTAACTTGGCCTCTGTCTGGTCCCTGCTCAAATTTTGTCACCTCAGCAAGGCCTTGACCATTCTGCCTCCAGTGTATCCTTGTGCCTCTTCCCCTCAGGCCCTAGTAAGCTACAGACTGTGAACTAAATATGGGTTCCACCCGTTTTTCTGTTTTGTTTTTCAGTTTCGTTTTTATTCTGTGCGTGTGCATACATGTGCAAACACGTGTGCCTGTGTGTACATGAATGCAGTGCCCAAGGAGGCCAGAAGAGGGCATCAGATCCCCTGGAGCTGGACTTAGAGACAGTTGTGAGCCCTCTGATGTGGGTGCTGGGAACTGAACTCTAGTCCCCTGGAAGAACAGTATGCACTCTCGGCCACTGAGCCATCTCTCCAAACCTGACACGTAACATTTGGTTTTGGAGATGTTTCATGCAGTGTGTTAAGAAGGTCACACATCTGTCTCTTTATGGTTTTGTTGTCAGTGTTGATGTTGAGTCTGGTGTCACTTGGTTTGGTCCTTACTTTTTTAAGGTAATCGATCTTTTTCTCTGAAACTTCTTAGTGTTCCCTTTGTAGCCAGTGAAGTTTAAAAACATAGTGTATATACGCATTGAGCAGGCTCTTCCTTATGTGTCCTGTTGGCATTCAGTGTAATTTCCTTTGCATATTACAACACTTCTCAGAAGCGGAATACCTTGTTCTTGCCATCACCATTCTTTTCTTTACAATCTCTATTATCTGGGTGTTACCCCATCTCTTTGTCCCCATGTTTTCCAATTTAATATATTCATATATGTTAAGAATGCCATACAGTTGTCTCTTTATGGCCAGCATTGTTTTTGAGAAGTGTAATGCATATATATTACACATGTACATATATATATGTGTGTGTATATGTATATATATAAAATTTTGTACATATGTGTGTATAATTTTCTTTTTATAGACAAGTCTCAAACTCTCTATATAACCTAGCATGATCTTGAACTTCTAATCCTTCTACCTCACCTCTCAAGTACATGTACCAGCTTAAATTGTCATTTGATTTTGGATTTTCTTCTTTTTTTCTTGGGAGGGCCACTTGATTTTCTTCTGGCTCACTCATTTCTCCTGTGTCCACCCATATTACTCTCCAGATTGCCTTTACCTTTAATCATTTCAGGGTTTCTCTAGACAGATGATAGATGCAGCCTTTGTAATTAGGTTCAACCAGTTTATGTTAGAGTGGGAAACCTGAGTTAGTTTACTGCTATGGAATGCTTTGTAAAGAATAAATACGTTTATTTTTGAAAAGAAATATACTGTACTCTGAAAATCACCTCTTTGTTTTCACTGACTTTGAATCGTGTGCCATTTCTGCCCTTTAACAGCACTCAGGTGTCATAATGAAGGCTTGAGAAATGAAGCCTCTTTATCCTTTCAGAACTTTATTTCACAATACTAACATTTTTATTGTTTTTATCTATCATATTTATCATTGTGCTGATTAGTTTTTTGTCACCTTGACACAAGCCAGGGTCATGTGGGAAAAGAGAACACCAGTTGAAGAATTGCCACTATCAGATTGGCCTATAGACAAGTCTATAGGGCATTTTTTTTTTTAATTAGTGATTGATATGGGAGGGCGCAGTCCATTGTAGGTGGAGCCACCCTTGTACTGGTGGACCTGGGATCTATAAGAGAACAGATAAAATGCACCATGAGGAGCAAGCCAGTGAGCAGCCCACCTCCATGGCTTCTGCATCAGTTCCTGCCTCCAGGTTTCTGCCCTGCTTGAGTTCCTGCCTTAGCTTGATGGACTGATCAGAAAATGCTAGACAAATAAACCCTTTCCTTTGACTAAGGTCTTTATCACAGCGATGGAAAGCCTACTAGGACAGTCGTGCTTGTCTTGGGTTTGCTGATTTTAGCTTTTATTTTATGTTGTATTAGCACTTTAGAGGAGTAGATTTGTGTGTATGATGTGCTGGTGTTTTGTTTTTGGTTTTAATGTTGTTTGGATGGGAAGGGAGGACAGAGGAGGACGGGAGGTAGGGAAATAAAAAATGTCCCTTCATTTAGCCTCAAGTGTCGGTTCTCTGATGCCTATGTTCTGGAGGGTGTGGCTTTGTGAAGACCATTTCCTGTAGTCCATCTGCATGTGGAAGCTCATGGAAAGCAGAGGAGCAGGTCCTTCCAGAGCATGACAGGACCCTCATTATTGTCTGTTATCTCCCATCAGACAACCGCCAGCCTTGACTCCGTCAGGGAGAAACTGAGTTGGAAGGAGGACGTTACTCTTGACGTCAGTCCACCAGGCCTGGGGCTTTAGAGTGGAGGTTGAAGGAGTAGATACCTGAGGTTGGTCAGTATCCATTTGTGGTCCTCAACTGTTCCCAACAAGGCATGGCAGCTTCCCAGACAGCTCCCCCAGTGGGCTCCCAAATGAGTTCTCCGGACTTTGGCCACCAAGTCCTTAAGAAAGGGACAAATGACGATCGATCCACTGTCTAGATGATTGTGCCAAGGAGTGGCTGAGGGCCAGAACAGAGCTCCTTACCTGCCTTGTTGTCCCTTATGTCTGCAGGTTCTCTGCCAGTCACCTTCCCCCAGGCCATGCCCCTCCCCCACAGCGTTTCTAAACCTCTGCCGACCTTCCTACAAGTTTTCAATATTTTGTTTGTTTGTTTTTTTAAAATTGTTAGAATGTGTTGATTTGGCAGAGAGAGCCCCCTTATTGCAAGGCCAGAGCCTCTTCTCTCTCTTTCACACAGCAGCTAGTACCTTCTTTTAGCGAAAGGAACCTGTGCACATTTCAAGGAGAATTTTGCTGTTGGCCCTGTGTGAGGGCCGTCTCCATCTGTGGATGGTGTGTGTGCTGACCTGCCTCTCCCTCCGCACCCACTGCTGACTTTAAGCTGCTCTGTCCTTGTATATGGTATTAGTTGCTTTTTCATGCTGTTACCAGTACCTGGCGAAATGCAGCGTGAGGAACACAGCCTGATGGCAGGGAAGGATGATGACTGGCGCCCCCCCCCCTCCCACCCAGCACACGGTGGCAGAAGCTTGCTGTATGACCTATGGGTCAGGAGGGAGAGTCTGGACAAAAGGAGGCTAGTTATAACTCTCTAGCGCCACCACTACAGCCCTGTGACTGCCAGCCAGGCCCAGAGTCCGGAAGGTCCCATGACTTTGCTAAACAGTGCCACCAGCTGGAGACCAAGTGTTTAAACAAAGGAGCCAAGGGGGAGGGTGTTTCTCGGTCACATATGGCAAGGCATGCCTTTCCTAACAGCCCAGTGTTAGGTCACAGAGTTGTTTTGGTTATGTAACATGTCATATCTAGAAAAGACATGGTTCGACCAGTTTTGTGCTGTTGGCTAACTGGATTGTTTCCTAAGTGACTTACGTATGTGTGGCTCTCCAGTAAACCTCCTTGGGCTAAATTCTGACAAACGAAATTCCAGGTCAAGGGCTTTCTAAAGCCTCGTGTATGGCTATGGAATTTTGTTCTTTTATTTATGTATGTATTTATTTATTTATATTTTTTAAGACAGGGTTTCTCTGTGTAGTCCTGGCTGTCCTGGAACTCACTCTGTAGACCAGGCTGGTCTTGAACTTGGAGCTCCACCTGCCTCTGCCACCTGAGTGCTGGGATTTAAGACATGCACCACCACTGTCTGGAATTTCTTATACCATGAACATGCTGTTGTGTGATAGGCTTTCCTTGTGGAAACACAATACATACATACACACACAGGCACACATGAATCATCCGAGACCAAAGTGGCAAAATCTGTCTTGGTAACTTAGCACATTTGCTTTTTGGGTTACTAACAGGAATAGTGATGAGGGATTACTTTCAGGAGCAAGAGTGATATAAGGCTCCCATGCATCATCAAAAGCCCACCCCAACACAAGTGACAACTCAGAAAAGCTGTAGCTCTGGGGTTCTCTGTGCAGCCTGCAGGCAGTTCCTCGCTGCAGTCTCCTTCCCAGAAGTTTGCTAAGTTTTATCCAGGTGGAGAAGCCCTCAGGAACCTTGCAAGTTTCTTTCTCCCAAACTGTTACCTTTTGTTTCCATCCGGGAGGAAATGTTTCAATTTAAGGTATCTACCCACAACACACCGGTTTTTATAAAGAAGTGGTTAATTTGGTAATCTTTTTCTCAGTTCAGCTAGACTCCAGTGCTTGACTCTGCTGTCCTGTGGAGCTAAGCTGATTCTTTGTAAAGAGGAATCCATTCAACTTGTTTGATGGAAGGCCCTGGTCCAAGGGCTGGAAAGATCTTGTCCTAGCCATAGTTGGTCGAGAACAAAATCAAGTGAAGGTCAAGGGCGTGGGTGCTGTCTGTTTGCCCACTGTGCCGTATAACTTTGTGTCAACTTGGCATAAACTGAAGTCACTGAGAGGAAGGAACCTCAGTTAGGAAAGTGCCTCCTTAAGATTGGGCTGTAGGCAAGCCTTTAGGGCATTTTCTCAATGATAGATTGGTATGGGCCCAGCCCATTGTGCATAGTTCCTTCCATCCCTGGGCTGGTGGTCCTGGGTTCTGTAAGAAAGCTGACTGAGCAAGCCACGAGGAGCAAGTCAGTGAGCAACACCGCCTCCATGGCCTCTGCATCAACTCCTGCCTCCAGGATCCTATTCTGATTGAGTTCCTGTCCTCACTGCCTTTGAAGATCAACTGTTATATGGAACTGTGAGAAAACAAACCCTTTCCTCTCCAAGTTGCTTTTGGTCATGGTGTCTCATCACAGCAATAGTAACCCTGACTAGAACACCTACATTGTAAAAGAAAACTTGTTTATTATAGAAAAAACAGTTATAACTATTTTTAAAAAATCCATCTGCAATCTAGTCATTGAATGTTTGACACTGCATTACTTTGTGTTACTATAATGAAATGCCCAGGACAACTAATTTTATAGAGAAGAAAGTCATTTTGGATACTCAGGGCCAGGTAGGCCTCATAAGCTCTGACTCTGTTGGAGGCTGGAGTATGTATCTCAGTCAGTCTTCAGCCAGGAACAGAGAGGATACTCAGAACCCCCCCGGTTCTTTCCTAACCATCCCCTCCAGGTTACAACTCTTATAGGCTCCATTAACTCCCAGTAGCACCACTCTAGGGACCAATCCTTTACCATACAGGCTTTTCAGAGACATTGAACATCAGACTGTAGTTCACAGTGTACCTTTTCCTAGACATTATTGGATCTGAATGACCAGGTAGGGTGTTTTCGGCCCCACTGTTTTCTTTCCTGTGTTCTTTTTTGTGTATAGTTCTTTAAGATTCCTTTTACTCTATTGGCTGAGAAGATAGCTTAGTCAGTAAAGTACTTACTGTGTAAGCACAAGGGCCTGAGTTCATATCCTGACACCCATGTAAAAAGCCAGGTATGGTGGTATGCTCCTGTTATACCAGAGCTGGGTGGGGGGAGGGACTGAGGGTCTGTGGGGCTTGCTGGCCAGCCAGTGCACTCTAGGTTCAGTGGGCTACCCTGTTTCAAAGAGCCAAGTGGGGAGTGATGGAGAAAGACACCTGCCATCCACCTCTGCCTTCTGTCTCCAGCCCTCAGCTGAGCTTATTAGCTTTGGAATTTAAGAAATTTCCTTAGTCTCCTGAAGCCTCTTTCCTTCCTTCTCTACTAAATGAGGAACAGTCCCTGTTCCCTGGCTTAGCAGAGCATTCAGGCCATTGCTTCGTACCTCATTTGTTGGTTATCTCTATCCTGCTTTTTATTTGTGTGAGTGTTCTGCCTGTATGTATGTGTGTCACGTGTGTGTCTGGTTCATGGTGAGGTCAGAAGAAGGCTTCAACCCCACCTGGAACTAGAGTTACAGATGGTTGTAAGCTGCCATGTGGGTGCTGGGAACCAAGCCTGGCTTTTCTGCAAGAGAAACAAATGATCTTAATACCTGGCCAGGCCTCTAACCTCCCAGCCTCTAACCCTGGTTTCTATTTCCATTCTCGTTACCAAGTCCAGTGTGCTTTACAGGTGCTGCAGAGAGCCCCTTTGCACTCCACCCGTTTGAAATAAGAGTTTTGCCTTCCCTCCTTTTCCCCAGGGAAAACAGTCTAACACACTCCTCTTATCTCTCCAGCCCGACTTCATCGGCTAGAAGGGCTGAGAACCATCGGTGTCACTACCAACGGCATCAACCTAGCCCGGTTACTGCCCCAGCTTCAGCAGGCGGGGCTGAATGCTGTTAACATCAGCCTGGACACTCTGGTTCCTGCCAAATTTGAGTTCATCGTCCGCAGAAAAGGTATGGTTCTCCCCAGGGCTGTGCGTGTCTAGCGAGGGTGGTCACTTTCTCTTGGTGTCTGGATTATGAATTTGCTCTCAGAAAGGAGTAAATACCAAGGCCAAGTTGTTGTTTGCCTGGAGACACATGGGCTAGCTGAGGTGTCAGGTCCTGTGGGTCACCCTTGTGCCCATCTAGACGTAACCCTCTTTTCTTCTTGCCTTGCTCCAAATATTCTCACACATCTCCCATGTGGTGGCTTGAGGGATACTGAGATGGCAGGTGGAGCCAACCTGGGGCTCCGGTTGGCCTTCTTAGGTCAGAACCTGGTATCTCTTGACCATGGGTACTCTACTGTTTGATTTTTGGTGTTTGGGTTGTCAATCACAACTGGGGATGGACAGGTCGAGGGCTCTGGAAGGCTGAAGCGGGGAGCTAGGAGAGGCAGCTTTCCACCCTCTTCCTTCAGAGCCATGTGAACATCAGCCATGCCACCTCCCACCTCCTTCCCTGCCCTGGTGTACCACTTTCTCCCTTTGACTAAACTCTGACTGGTGCTCCTTCCTTTGGAGAGGGCCACACCATCCACTTTGACAGAATTCAAAGTGTAGTAATAAAGTTTTCATGTGTTTATAGATTTCCATTTTATCTTGTGTGGGGGCATGTGTGTATGTTCATGTATTTGTGGGTGCGTGTGCAGGGGGAGGCCGAAGGACAACCTCAGCTGTTTATTCCTCATGACTTGTCCACCATAGATGTTTTGAGACAGAATCTCTTGCTGGCTTCTGGGATAGATACACTGATTTAGACTAGTCTCGTTGGCCAGTGAGCCCTGGGACTTTGGCTCTCTTTGTCTCCTGGGGTTGGGATTACAAGTATGCCATCATGTCCAACTTTTGCCATGTCCTGGGGATCAAACTTAGTGTCTGAACGCTGCAAGCTGCTGGAACAAAAAACATAAAGCCGCATAGAGCAGCCTTTGCTGATCTGTTGGTAGGCACTGATGTATCAGTGGGAGAGAGAAAACTAAGCAGGAAAGGCGTCTATATCACACGTGGTAGAGAGTGTGAAGATGTGACTCTGTTGGCCTGGTGCCACAGAGGGATCTGTGGGCACTTCCTGGGAGGGAGCTGTGAGCAGAGAGCTCAAGGGCTGGGAGCTGGGATGTGGAAGTGACGCTTGGAGCTGGGCCCCAACTCTCCTCTCCTGTCTTCTGTCCTAGCACAAGCCCTGCCCCAGGGACACATCTGACATCAGGGTGCCCTCCCTCCCCTCCCCACTTTATTCTCTCGCCTTCACCTACCTCAGAAGAGAATGGTTATTGAGAACACACCAGTGCGAGAGGTGCCTCCATCATACAAGGTGGAATATGAAGACTGTAGCAGGGCCTCAGTTTCCCCATCTAGACTGTCCAAGGGCTCAGCTAGATCATGGGTCAGCTAACCATGGCCCACAGGCCACATCCAGTTCACGGCCTTGGAGCCAGGAGTGTGTTTTACAGATAACACGTGTAATCATTAATTATTGAGAACATGACCTATGAACCACAATTCAACAATATTGTATCCCTGAGAAAATAGTCATTCCTCCTTCCCATGTTGTAAGAAGTCACACGGGACTGGTGAGATAGTCGATAAAGTAACTAATTCCAAGGGACCCTGTTGCCCCCTTTTGACCTTCATGAGCACCAGGGACACATGTGGTGCCCAGATGTACATGTGGGCCAAACACTATATATATAAAATTAAATCAGTTTTAAAAAGATGACAATGTAGACAGCTTCGAGGAGTGACTCTCGGGGATGTTTGGCCTCCACTTGTGCATACACCCCCACAAATACATGAACATGTGCTTATACCTAAGTACCCACACAAAAATAAATCCATATCGCTATACTCTGAAGTTAGTAAAAATACACTCATGTCATATACGCACGTAGAATCTGGGAGCTGCCTTTTGGCTTGTGTACCCTAAGATGTTTTCTATCTGGCCCGTGAGAGAAAATTCTTGCTGTCTGTCAAACCAGGTGGTTTCTCAGGGTTTTTTGTTTGTTTGTTTTGTTATTGTTTTTGTTCCACATGGCTCTGGTGGATTCCTAGAGAAGGGGGCACCTGAACCGTTGCTTTTCCCTTTCTGCAGGCTTCCACAAAGTCATGGAGGGTATCCACAAAGCCATCGAGCTGGGTTACAAGCCTGTGAAGGTGAGGGCCTGTCACTCCTGCTGACTCCTGCCTTCCTTCCTGACCCTGGGCAGAAGGCCATAGGTCCATGACACCTGGCCCCTTGACAGCCCTCAGCCTGGCCAGTGGACATGTACCTCCCATGCTTCTTGACAGGTTACACCCAGCCCCCACTTCTTCCTAATTGGGTAGAGAAAAGCAGTGACCCCTGTGGAATCCCTAGCTGTGGGAGGACTGGGTCGTGGCTAGGTGTCACGCCCCCCCACCCCCACCCTGCCCCACCAGGTCATCCCCACGAAAGCAGGCTGCAGACAGCTCTCACTGCAGTTGTCCTTGGTCAGGTGAACTGTGTGGTGATGCGAGGCCTAAATGAAGACGAGCTTCTGGATTTTGTGGCCTTGACAGAGGACCTTCCACTGGATGTGCGCTTCATTGAGTACATGCCATTTGATGGTGAGTGGCAAGGGCTTGGCAGGGAGAGAAGGGGTGGCTGGGCCTCAAGGGTGTACCAGGTACTTCCATACCTGGGATGAAGGGTGGGGGGGGTTGGTGTGGGACTATTCTGGAGTCAGTGTGGATGTGATTTGATCCTTGGGCAGGGTCCCCTTCATCTCTGGTTCAAAAGCTCCCCCTGCCACCCGCAACCAAATACAGGCAACAAGTGGAACTTCAGGAAGATGGTTAGCTACAAGGAGATGCTGGACACCATTCAGCAGCAGTGGCCAGGGCTGGAGAAGCTGTCAGAGGAGGACTCCAGCACAGCCAAGGTGAGGGGTGTGGGGCTGGGGTTGGTTCTGCCTTCATTGGAGTTGGTGGGGTGCTGCTGCAAATTCAGAGTATAGCTACGGAGCAGGGTGTTCAGCAGAGCCCTGGTTGTTTAAAAGAGCAGCCTAGACTTGGATGGGTAAGACTAAGCAACATCAGAGGCCATGCTTCTGCAGGTGAATGGGGTCAGCGCTGCCCCTCTCCTCCACTTGGCCTTCTGTAGGTGTGATGTCCACAGACACCTTTATCTATAGCAACTTTTCTCTAGAGCAGCCAGGCAAAGGCAGGGACTCCTGAGTCGCCCACCACACTGGAAAAGAGCAGAGGAGGGATGGATAGCCCACCTTGTCCCTTCCACTGTCCTTCTCCCTTAGGCCTTTAAGATCCCTGGTTTCCAGGGTCAGGTCAGCTTCATCACGTCCATGTCAGAACATTTCTGTGGGACCTGCAACCGGCTGCGCATCACAGCTGACGGGAACCTCAAGGTGAGCATCCCCACCCCCCACCCCTCACCCCCACCCCCACCTCAAGGACTCCTTGCTACCCATTTCTCTCACATTCTACCTGAGCTCGGTGATTAGAGAAGGATCTCAGGGGTCAGTGCAGGGGAACTTGGGAGTGACCAGAATGAATCTGGCTTTTTGTTTGTTTGTTTGTTTTGTTTTTGTGGCAGTCACAAAAGACTTGTTTCTTCAATCCTTCATTCTTTGGGTCTTCAAAGTAGCTTCTGGTTTATCAGGAGTCATCTCCAGCACTCTGTGGTGCCAGAGGGGAGACCAGAACAATTGTTAGGCATGATCATTCTGGTCAGCCTTGTCCTCCCAGCCGGGGGCTCTCCTCTGAAACCAGTTCCCATTATTTGGCTAATTGGGGAGCTCTGTGTTTGGTCTGTGGCTGTGGGAAGGCTCATTTCCCCTTAAGGCCATAAGAACTCATTGGCAAATTCAAAGAAGTGGTAGGTAGAAGCATGACGGTCCCGTGTGCGTGTGTGCGTGCGTGCGTGCGTGCGTGCGTGCGTGCGTGCGTGCGCGCGCTGGCGGGGAACGTGATGGGCTTTGAGGATCTCAGCTGTGAAGAATGGCTGAGATCTGGACTCACACTGCTTGAAGTCAGATGTGGGGAGTCCAGACTGTTGAGAGCTGCGATTCAGAAGGATCTTCTCAGTGTGAGGAACAATGTCAAGTTTCTGGACAAGACGGGGCCATGGTCCCCATCTTCACTGGATTTGAACCCAAACTCATTAAAAGGCTGTGAAGCAATGATAAGATACATACGAATGTGAGGGTGAAGGTGCGAGGCTGGTGCTGGAGAGATGGCTCTCTGCAACCACGGGACCGACGGACCTCCCATGTAAGACGCCAAGCATGGCTGCATGCTTATAATCCCGGTGCTGGGGAAGTAGGCACGAGAGAATCCCTGGAGTTCACTGGCCAGCCAGTCGAGCCGAGTTGGTCAGTGAGAGACCCTCTCTCAAAAACTAAGGTGGAGGACGATTAAAGAAGACACCTGATGTTGACCTTTGTCCTCCATGCATGTACACACACACACACACACACACACACACGTGTGTACGCACATGCACGTGTACCTACATACAGGAAACATAGACCCACACACACAAAAGAAAAAAGATGGAACAAAAGAAAGAGTTGGGTGGTGTGTGTAAAGGAGGGGATGTTTCTGTCAGGTTACTGCTGGCCTGGGGCCTTTTGATGACTGGGGTTGGAGCTGCAGGTTTGTTGTCAGCATACACTGTACACTCTGAAAGGAGTGTAACCAAGCCCCACACAGAAGTCTGATTTTGCCTCTTGCTTTTGTAGCCTCTCTGGCCCCTCCATCCAGTCCCTACTGTCCCCCGTGGCCCTGGGTCCTGCCTCAAGTGTGAACCTGCTGTGGGAGCCATGAGCACTGGTGCTCAGCTCAGTGGGGCTCTCAGCTTAGAAGTTGGAGGCAGAGGCCCTGGGATGAGGCAGCACGTTTTCTTTCACAACAGGTCTGCCTGTTCGGGAACTCTGAGGTGTCGCTGAGGGACCACCTGCGGGCCGGGGCCTCTGAGGAGGAGCTGCTGAGAATCATTGGGGCAGCTGTGGGTAGGAAGAAGCAACAGCATGCAGGTAAGGAAGGCTGAGCAGGAGTGGGCCAGGGTGGGCGGGAGGAGAGTGTGAAGGAGGGGATGGGAGGATAAATTAAGCCTGGCCCAAGGCTGCCCAGTGTATGTGTAGTTCTGGCCACTGTCCATTCCTGTTGGAACTTTGTACTTAAGGAGTGGTGATGGCTCTTCTTTGAGGAAATGGACATAGCATAGGCTGCACAGGGGCAGGTTCTCCACCCCAGAATTCTGTACTGTTTTATCAGGCTAAGAGATATCACTGGCTCCCTGGATTCCCACGCACTGTCTTTGGGAGAGAAGGAGGGAGTGCCAGGTTTCTGGACATTTCCAGACTGTTCTCTGGGCTCCACCATGGGTGCCCTTCCAGTGATGCATGTGGGAGCTTTGTCAGAATGCCTGTGGATGTGCATAGGACTTTTTGGGGCACATTCATCCACCTGTGTTTCAGTGAACTCTCCCTTCTCTATCCTCCCCGGCTTTCCTCTCCGCCCACTCTTCCCTCATGCCAGGCATGTTCAATATTGCCCGGATGAAGAACCGACCCATGATCCTCATCGGTGGGTGACGTATCAGTACGTAACTACTCACCCTTTTCCTTGGGGGGGGTCCCGTGGGGTGGGTGGTGGCTCCCTCTATGCAGCAACCCCTGCTCTGCCTCTTAGCATTCTTCCTTTAAAAACCTCTCCCTTCATCTTTTTGTAAACCTTCCATGTGTACTATTTCTTCCCTGCCAACAGTAACCCATTTGTGTCCAGACCATATAGAATGCAGAACATCTCCCTCTCTGGAAATCAGGGCAGGGGCTTCTACAAAGCTGATGCTCACTGAGTTAGTTCTTCACTGAGAGTAGGGCTCCTGATTCAAATAGAGAGCTTCTCCTTAGTTCTAGACTCTCCCAGAAGAACATAGATGCTCCTTCTCTCCCATGTGGAGCTACCTGTGGCCATTAGTTGTCTTAGCCAGTCCTAAGTTGAGGCAGCTCTCTGAACATCCAGGACTTGAGTTTGCCAGATCCTTAACTCTAGGAATTGTGTACATCTCTAGTATAGGATGCTTCTACAAGTGAAGACACCACTTCATAAAGCCCCAGGCCGTGTCCTGTCCTGGGGAACTGGGTTGGTCCCTGGGGATCTAGAAGGACCACTGCTGCTCTGCTCAGTGCCCATATGGCAGCAGATGAAGCCTTGACACCCTAGGTCACACCCGGATCTAGATCTTCTGAATTAGAACATTGGAACAGAAAAGGCTCTAGGCAAACCTGAAGAAAATGGCTCCTTCCTCAAAATCATGGAGCAAAGTCAGCCCAGTAGCCTAGAGGCCCAGAGCAAAGCAGATTCCCTGGAGCAGAGTTAGCCTAGTGACCACCACAGCACGCTGGCCACGTGGAGCAGGAGAGACAGATGATAAGGAAGCACACCCCAAGGAAAGCATCTCAGTAATTAGTACCTCTCATCTCCCTCATCTCCACAGCACCAGGTCTGTCTGGGCTTATGCATCTTCACAGCCAAGAATGGGAACACCTTGGTGGGCTTCCCTCTGACAGACAAGGGTGAGGCCCAGAATATGATGGAAGAGGAGAAGTTAGGGAGGCCATTAGCCTCATAAGGAATCTCTTAACTGAAATGTGTGGAGTGACTAGACTGGCCTGGTTTTCATAAAACAAGAGTTGCCTCGGTCAGGCCTCTCTGACCGCCATGAGCTTTATGAACCACATAGGGATCCTATTTGTTCTGGTCGGCAGGGCCATGGTGGAAATATCCACTTCTTGGGGGTTCTCAGTGGCTGCCGATGTCAGGGTGCTGATATTGGTCTTTTGTCAAACAGCAATGTGTATCATCCCCAAGATTTCCTGGACATGGAACCAGTCTGTCACTTGATACTCTTGTAGGGACTTGACATTGTTTAAGTAGATCGACTGTTTGCTTAGTGTCTTCCTGTCAACGAGAGGATTGCCTTTCATTCTCCATAGAAGTATCAAGGAAAATACCTGTGATTGGTAATTCAGGGTGAGACCTAGCTAGCTTTAGGAAAATGAATGAACATCAAAAAGATGTTTGATCCCAGGATCAAAGGCCTTCGGGCCTTCAGTATGTCATAGGAAAACTTCAGGACAGTTCAGAAGCATAGGGGCACAGAATTGATCTTGCACCACAACTGCCTGAGGAGCATAAACCAAGACTGGGCACCTTCTGTCTGCTTCCTCCTCTGTCTGCTTTCATTCTTCCTTCTCCCCACTATGAACTAGAATTCATGGTGGGACAGAGAGGTCAGGAGAAGAGGTGGAGAAAAGACTGTTTTAGGGGCTTAGTCTCTTTCCTCTTTCCTTCTTGCCTTTCAGGGGTATTTTTGATGCTTCAAGATTCCCCACCAGCAAGTTGGAGCACTTCCTCCTGGGATTCCCTTTGTGTTCGGAATCCAAGTGCCAGAGAGAGTCTACGTGACCAGACAGCAACTTTGTGGAAGAGACTCTGTGTCCCCATGGCCCTTCCTCTGTCTCAGCAGTGCCTGGGGTCTACCTCCCTTCAGAGACATTACAGCTCCTACCCAGAGCCTGACCCCCACTCAAAGTGCCTTAGCACAGGGCCCCAGGTACCTGCTGTCCCCTCAGGTCCAGGGCCAACCTCAAATGAGCTAACTCACGTGAATTCAGAAGGACGGGCAACTATGGTAGATGTGGGTGGGAAGCCAGACACAGAGCGGGTGGCTGTGGCCTCTGCTGTGGTTCTTCTTGGACCTGTGGCCTTCAAACTAGTCCAGCAGAACCAACTGAAGAAGGGAGATGCTCTGGTGGTGGCCCAGCTGGCTGGAGTCCAGGCAGCCAAGCTAACTAGTCAGCTGATCCCCCTTTGCCACCATGTGGCCCTGAGCCACGTGCAGGTACAGGTGGAGCTAGACAGTACACGCCATGCCGTGCTGATCCAGGCATCCTGCCGGGCCCGGGGCCCCACCGGGGTAGAGATGGAGGCACTGACCTCAGCTGCCACGGCTGCCCTTACCCTCTATGACATGTGCAAGGCAGTTAGCAGGGACATTGTGGTGACAGAGGTAAAGCTCATCAGCAAGACTGGAGGTCAGCGGGGGGACTTCCATCGGGCTTAGAGGCCCCCACTCACTCACTCTCCAGTCATGTCTCCCAAGAGGCTGCAATTTGGGCCTAGGAAAAGACGTCACATTCCTCTAAATCTAGTCACTGTGACCTAGGGTCACCCTGTCTTTTTTACCACTGATATTTATTGTAACCTGTGAGGTCTCCTCGAAAGAAGACAGCAGGCCTTGACACTTCAGGACTCTGCCACTGGACACCACCCGACCCCCCACATCATGTCATATTACTTGGGTTGTTTCAGACAAACAGCTTTAGGCAAGCTTTCTCATTTAGGGTTCTCTTCTTTTCTCCCCTGGGGAGTGAATAAGGGCTCATTAAGCAGAGCAACCCTCTGTAAGGAAGGAAAAGCACAAGCTTCCTAAAGAATGTATCACCGCTCCCCCCCACCCCCCGGCCTCTGGCCCTCCCCTCCAACAGGATGCACACATACAGACCACAGTCCTAAGGACTTGTGCCAACATTCACCCACAGCTGGTTCTGCTCGCTGTGGTCGTCTGTCCTCACCTCCCTCCTCTGGCCCTTATCAAGGAAAGAAGAGTTGAAGGTGACCTTTACCCTCACAGCACAAATAAAGCCATGATGCCAGCTTTGGAGATGAGGGATGAGGACTCTTGTCTGCGAAGAGGGAACCAGACTGCTAAGTTTTACCCATCAGCCCCATCCCAAGACACTCCCTAGAGGGGGGTGAGTGGGAAGAAGGACCCTCGAAAGCCATGTTCTCTGGACTCCCCACTGGGAGATGGAGGGAAATGTAGAGTGCCTCCCAGTGCTCGGCTGCTTCATGAGCTTCTATGCTAGATGCTCCTAGTTTAAGCCCCCCCAAACACTGGCCTTGCATGCTGGGATCTCCAAGATGGATGACTTCTAGGGTCTGTCTTCAGTGGTGCCCCTGACCTGACATCTCCTTTGCCCTGTACAGAGGTGTGGTGACAGATGTTTAACAATCAGCTCTTTAAAAGATGAACAGGTTCTGTGATAAGGTTCCCAACCCAAGCCTTTCACAGAACCTCATTTGGCTTGCAACATTCCAGAAAATGTACATGGCCACTCATGGAACTGGTTGGAGTTAGCTAGCTTCGGCCCACCACTGGCTCTGCCCACGCCACTATAACCCCAGTCCACACGTGAAAAAATGAGTCTCCACGCAGGCTGGGGGTGGGGATGAATTTAATATTTTTTAGTATTACAATATATTCTTATAAAAGGGTGCAGATAAAATGGACACTTGAGTTTTGTACTTAATGAACCTTGTTTGTCTTCTGCAGCAGCTAGTGAGGGTAGCCTCGGCATGAAGGCTCTCAGATGTCCTGGGGGAGGTTGTCACAGCTCCCCAGTTGGTGGCAATAGGAGTGGATGGGAAGATCCCCATTCCTATATCTACCCACTGGGAGAGTTTTGTCCTTCCACCCCCTGGATAAACATCCATCTTGTGAGGAGAATTGCCACTGCTGAGAAGGTGTGTGTTGTCTGGACTGTGAATTTTACATTGTGCACGAAATTAACTGGAGCAGGTGACCCACAGGTGGCAGGAGTGGTGGGTGGGTACTGTGGGTAGACGTCATCATTTTATGTTAAGGACTAGCCTATCCACCTCTACTGGACACCACAGTGGTCCTGCTGAGTCACCCACAATAGTCCGTGGTCCATTGGTCACAATGGTCCAAGGCACTGTTGAAATCTGGTTACAAAGACATGCAGCACCAGAGCCACTGGCCAGATTTAGAAAATAATAAATAGAGAAGTCAAAATTCTTTGGGGTGAGAAGGCTAGGCTCTGGAGAGATGCCAGATGGCTTTTCTGAAGATCCAATGTGTTCCTTCAACAACTTCCATCTTCCTTGTCTTTCCTAGTACATGTCCAGTCTTCATGGTGGTTGGGAACGCCAGGACCCAGCCATTCCTATTGGACAGCAGTGTAGCCCATCCCTGTGCCCTGCCCCTTGAATGGCAGACAGACAGCCTGGCCAGTTTGGGAGAGAATGCCGAGATGTCCAGCACCAGCCTCTCCATTCTCTGATAGCTTGCTTCTCCGTGAAGGTGGGGGGAGGGGGTTCTTGGTGTGCAGATAAGCCTTAAAGCTCTCTTCCATAGCCACCCTAAGAAACCTTTTGCCCTCTCAGGCTGACTTTTTCACATTCTACTGGCCAGGCTTCCACTTGCCAAGATCCCTTTCAAACCAATGCACATGCCAGCTTAATTCTGCCTTTCTCCTCCCCACACTACTGTAGTCCCACCCCCTGAAAATCTCCCATAGGAAGACAGGCAGTTAAAAGGACTCAGCAGCCCTCATCCCCTGCCAGTAACCCTGAATCGGGGTTAGATGAGAAGAGCCAAGAGCTGGTGGATGGTAATCAGGCAAGACTGGTCTCAAGATGAGAGGGAATAAGGGTGCATTAGACAATAAACTCCATAGAACTGATCTCACCCTCCTCCATTTAGAGCATTTGCCTAGATAGACAATGCTGCCCCACCAGTACCATAAAACGGTGGAAGATGGGCAGGACAGAAGGTGAGTGGGACAGGAGGGCCACCCTGGTGTAAGCATCCTACGCAAGCTCTCCATCCTCATCTCCCCAGCATCTCCTGCCTGCCCTTCTCAGTGCCCTAATTGTCTCCCTCAGAGTGGCGGGTAAATATGGAGGATGGTTCTAGTCCTCAGGAACAATTCCCCAAGGCTGGCTGCAGCCAAGTATATGGAGTTCCTTGTGACTGCAGGTAGAGACTGATAGGCCACTGTGGCATAACAGGTCAGCTGTGGGAAACGGTAGATGGGGCATTCTTAGGTGTGGGGAGCTTTTCAGTGGTACCCTCTGGTGAAGAATTACTGGGATCTGAGGTCACTGTCTCTCCAGGACAAGGGTCAGATTGCCTTAGGGTTTGCTTCGGGCCTGAGCCTGGTGAGGTGATGATGAGGGTCTTTCTTGGACACCCCTCCTTACCAGAGCCACACTATAAGCTTGTGCTGAGCCAGAGTTCTGGAAACCAGACATGAATTTTGGGACTTGGGATTAGTAGATGGGATGGAGGTGGCTAGGAAAGAGGAGAGGTGCCAGGACACAGATAACTCACTCGCTGGTTCTGGTCCCTTTCTACATGTTTTTCTAGAGCTTATCTAGCTAGAACACATAAGACCTCTAATTTCCATCCCAGATCCATGTTCCATTGAGCTGTCTTTTCAGATAGGAGCCTGGAGTCCCTATTGCTGGCTCTTGGGTTCCAGTCCACCACCACACACTATACAAGAGGTCAGGACAAGGAACGCAGTCTCCTGGGTCTTCAACAGCTCATTTCCCACATGAGCTGTAGAGAACTGTCTTCCAGCCTGGGATTTCCTAGTCAAAGCTCAGGGCCTGTCAGGGATGCCCAAGCTCCTCTTAGAGAATGATGCCCAGGATGCGGAGGGGCACAAAGAGAGATGGAGAGAAGATGGGTGAGAATGAATAATATAAAGGGGAGAAGAGAGAAGGCCACTTGTGAGTGCAGGGAGACACCTGGTCTAGCCGCACACAGCCCCCAGGACCCAGCCCAGGGCTTCCAAACCCGGCTTTCCAAATGACTTAAGTCATTGCTGCTTCTTCTGTTCAACTCCTCTCCCCTAATCCCTGTCTCCAGACTTGCTACTATGTGCTCAGTCCCCAGTACCCCAGTCAATAATTTAGCCTGTTTATTGCCCGCTCGCGGGTGACCTCTGGGGCCTGGCTCCCTGGTCGCTTGCGGTTGCGCTTGAACCTGCTTAAGTCCTTGTCGAAAACCTCTCCAGAGCGCAAGGCTGACACCAGGTCATCGAACTCTCCACTCTCCTCCAGGGTGGCACTTGCCTGGACCTTCCGCTGCCTCTGCCATCTTTCTTTCTCACGCTGCTCCTTCAACTGGGAGTGGAAAGGAGAAGCAACTCAGGGACACAGGCCAGCTGCCTGCAGCCCTCTTGGCCCTTGGATGCTCTCCTACCCCATGGTTACCCCTCCCCTGGACGTCCTTCTTCTGCCAGGGACCTCTCTGCCTCTTCTCGAGATGCCCCATCCTCCCCACCTTACATGGGGTTCTCCCCCAAGCTGGGAGATGTTTCTTTCTCCTGGGGCTAACAGTGGCCCCTGAGGTGTCCCCAGCTCCTGTTTTATCTCACAAACTTCATGCAGCATCCCCTCACACCCACTTCTGCTGCAGCCTGTCCCCAACCAGGCCCAGCCCTCACCATGGATTCCATGCGTGCCCTCCGCTCATCATCCTCCTTCCTCCTCCTCATGGCCTCCAGGTCCTGCCGGGCCTCCAAGAAGGCCTGCAGGAAGGTGTCGAAGATGCCGAAGAATTCATCCGGCTGCATTTTACTCTCCTCCTCCCCAAAGTGTGTCAGTGCCATGGCAAACTATAAAAGACAGGGGTGGAAGTATGTTGGCCTTAAGCCTACAGCTTCCAGCTGAGCTCAGGGGGTGGTAGGCTTGTAGACAGGTGTTCTGCCTTGTCCCCCGACCCAAAAAAAAACCAAACCATGAGCCTGGCTTTTGGGGAAATGGGTTGACTACCTGAGAGTCTACCTTAGTGGCACCTCTGGGTCTTTTGGGATCAGGAGATATGGGATCAGGAGATGTCAGCCTAGGCAAGATTTCTAAAAGTCAGGAACTGCATGGCTGGAATGGTAAGGGCCCTCACAGGTCAGATAGTCACTGGGTGACTTAGTTGATGGGTGACTTACTTAGCCCTTCTGTGACTCGTCACCTGTATAATGGGGATCAGCTTCATGAGACTATTATTGTAGTTAAGTGGCATGACAGAAGCAGGTGATTCTGTGTACATGAAGCAGCATTACTCTGATTCTGTCTTAGCACCGTGTTCTCTTATCCCACCCACACAATATTGTCCAGGGAACATATCACCACCCCCAGAGTCCTCCTGGAGTCAGCAGCCTCTCCACCTTCTGGGAATTTGTGGGAAATGCTGGCTGTTCAGCTCCACCCTGAGTCTTCTAGATAAGAGGCCACATGTTAGAAGAAACCTCGAGTGGGTCCATATGCATCCTCACAGAGGCAAATTCAAGGCTGAGCTGGGCACTCAGAATACTCACTCAAGTTTTAAATGGGACTATAAATATTCACTAAACCAAGTAAGGTAGGTGGGCAGGAAATCATGAAGCACGTAGGGTAGGGCTGGTGTGGAGCTTATTCAGTAACAACTGGGACAACCTGAGTTTGATCTCAAGTTCTCCAAGGCTGGGTGTGGTGATGTGATCAAAACACTGGGCAGGAGGATACAGGGAGATCTCTGAGACTTGTTGGCCAGCCAGGCTAGCCTCATCATTGAGCCCCAGTTCCTAGTGAGAGACTCTGTTTCAAAGACTAAGGTGGTCAGCTCCTGAGGAATGACGCCCGAGCTTGACCTCTAGCCTCCGCCTGCATGTGTACATAAGCGTTCACACCAGCATACACAAACATAACACACACATACACGCACGCAAGCACACACACACACACACACACACACACACACACACACACACACAATCAAAACAATGCTTCTGGTGCCTGGAAACCTAAGAAGTGGATGCTGATCTCTGCCATATGAGGTTGTCATTGGTTGCCTTGGAGGAGGCAGGAGAGGGGAAGCCTACCTTTGTCCCTGTCCATGGTAGGACCTGCCGAAGATACAGGTCTAGGAAAGGAAAAGTTGAGGAACAATGGGGTTCAGAGTGGGCTGCCTTTACCTTATCCCTGGCCTCACTGAGCTGCTCCTCCAGCTCTGAGAAGCTGAAGCTAGACACTGTAATGAAGTCACTCATGACAGGGACGAACTTGTCATTGGGGTCCCCTGCCTGGTGTCTCTGATATTCCAGCTCCTGTAAATGAGGAATAAAGCACGATTTAGATGGAGCTCAGGGCCACCATATGCCTCTGGTACCCACAGGAAATCCATCACACATGCCTTTGGGAAAGATGGCACCTGGGTTTGCAATTCTAAGGTAACGAAGTCTTTCAGAGTTGTCAGTCTGTACAGCCACTCATACCCTCCCCTCACCCACCACCATCATTGTGGTGTGGGCTGCAATCCACTCTCCAAGTAGCATTTTCCAGAATTGTCAAAATGGAAGCCAGCACCCAACAGAAGGTCCTCTGATTCTTTACTTCAGCCTGAAACAATTCTCTCTTTACCCTGCCCCCTCCTTCATAGGGATTCTGGGAAAAGTCTCTAGTTCCCAAGTGTGAGGGACAGAGTTGAGGATGTCCCAGGGAGTGCATCAGCTTTAAAGATCTGAGAAAGGCAACGGAGGTAACAGGACCAGAGGCCTGGTTCTGGGATCCAGTGACTGTTCCTTTCGATATTCCTATAATTGAGGTCCTAACCACTCAGGTGATGCAAGGAGGAGATCTTACAGGTGAATCCAAACTTTTGACACTATGACACGATGTTGTCATCTACAAGGTGCATACTTGGAAGTGCAGAACCAAGTTATGGAGAGATAATAGCAAAAAAAAAAAAATCTTAATGTCTTAAGCAAGTTTGTGGCTTTGTGTCAGGCCTCATTCATAGCTAACCTGGAGCACATGTGGCCTACAGGTAATGAGTTGGACACTCCTGTCAAGTGACTAGGTCATAAGGGCACTGTCTTTGTGAATGGGGTTAGTGGCCCTATACAAGAGTCCCAAGGAAGTTTGTCCTTTCTACCAGGTGAGGACACAATGAGAAGGCGCTACTCATAAGAATCAGACCCTCGCTGGACATTGGACCTGCCAGCACTTCAATCTTGAATAACCCACCCTGCAAAATTATGAGACGTAAATGTCTTTTGTTCATAAAAGCCACTCCATTGGTTTGTTTTAGCCACCTCAAGGGACTAAGACACCGAATTTCCCATCAATGAGTGAGACCTCAGGGCCTCCTCTAGTTCAGGCATGAACAGAGAGATGTAAGGTAGGATCTCATGGGAATGGTGGTCCCCACTGCCACCCTGCTGGACACCTCCTGTAGTCAACTCAACCTCCCCATTCACTATGATCAGACATGAGCATGTGACAGTCTTGGGATTCATTCCACCATGTGGACATCTTCCTGCTCAGTGACATAGAGACAGTCTCAGACAGCCTCCCTTTAAGGGTCTAAATGTAAACACCCAAGTAAGCGGATAACTTTTTCCTGAAGTCTCTCTCCACTGTGCTGTTGTTCCACCTCCCCATTCAGGAGTGCTGGGTCATCAAAATGCATCATGGCTGTCTGAGAAGAGTGTATTGGGTTGTGGGGTGGGGCACTGGACCCAGGGATGGCAGCAACGCTGGCTTGTCCTTGGGCAGCCTCCTCCACCAAGGCCAGCGGGCTCACTCACCACCTCTACTGCTCGGAGGCCCCTCCTGAGAGTGCCCACCTCCTTCTCCAGCTCAGCCAGGCTGTGGGAGACAGGGGAGGGAAAGAGACCCTTCAGCTCTGGATGTTAGGAGTCAGGCAACTTGAAACACAGTGGCCTTGAGTCCCAGCCCCGCTTAGGCCCCCAGACACGTGGCTCTGGCAAGTCACTGCCCTGTGAGCCTGATGTTGATTCTGTAAAGTGGCAACAGAAAGCCCTGCTCCATAGATCCTTCTAGATACCGTGTCTCACAAAGTTCCTGTGTGTGTGTGTGTGTGTGTGTGTGTGTGTGTGTGTGTGTGTTAGCAGAGATGCAGGTGTGTGCATGGACATACATGCAGAAGCCATTGAGCATCATTTCTTAGGAGCTGTGTGCTTTTTTTTTTTTTTGGCTCGGGTTCTAGGTGTGACAATCAGATCCTCATATTACCCACTGAACTATCTCCCAAGCCCTATTAAAAGTTTTCTCACACTGGTGTCTGGCTCGAATTTCTTTCTTCTCATTACCATTAGGCAGTGTTATCACCATTGATCTGGGTATCTCTCCAAAGTCATACCTTGAGGGTATTTGGAGGTGGAGCTTTGGGGAGATAACTTTGATATGATGTCAGTCATGGGGGTGTAGTCCCCAAGATGGCACCATGGCTTTTCACTCTCAGTCCCAGCCTGGGATGCTGCTGCCGCACTACAGATGTTAAACAGATCAGGGCACCATGTTCTTGGACTTCCAATCCTTCAGAGCCATGTGTCAAATATACTTGTAATTTTTATGAGTTGCCAAGTCTTGGCTGTTTTGTTATAGCACACAGTATCTCACATACCACTTGATGCCTGCTAGCCTTAGCATCTCTGGCTTTCACAGAGCACAGATTAAGTGACAGCCTTTGTGGATGCTGAGGATGCCCTGCCCATTACAGATCAAGATCCCCACTCTTCCAACTGACTGGGCTCTTAAAAAAAATGTGCTCATTTTAAAACTTATTTTGTGTGTGGAGGTGTTTTGCCTACATACAGATTTGTGCACCACATGCGTGCCTGGTACCTGAGGATGCCATCCGAAAGCATTAGATCCCTTGGGACTAAAGTTATAGATGGTTGTGAGCCACCACGTGGGTGATGGGAATTGAACTCGGGTCCTCTGGAAGAGTAGCCAGTGCTCCTAACCACTAAGCCATCTCTCCAACACCCAGATGATGATTGTTAAATTCTGGGTCAGCCCCCTCTGCCTATTACATTTATGTCCACCCCCTAAGGCCACTTAGCCAGTGTGCTGTCTGACTAACCCACTCCCTCGTCCCCATCATGGAATAACCAGAGAGGGTGTTCTATGTTATATCCCTGTTAGGCTGAAGTTCTGTTTACCCACAGTGCAACTGGCTCAGTAATGCTCTGTTAAGGACATTCTTTCTTTGCATGGTTTACTTCTCCATTCTTCTGGTATTTTCCAGAATCACCTCTAAAATAGGTGATTTGCACCTCAGAGAACAAACTGTCTTTGTCTGGTTCCCCTAAAAGTATACCCTGAGACACTGACCATTCCTAGTGTCCCCTCAAGTGGGGGAAGCCAGCTGGTGTGGTCACAGGTGAAGGAAGTGTGTGGGACTGCTTACTTGACTTTGGCAGCTTCTGATAGGTGCTGTAGGTCTGCGGGCATGTTCAGGATGTCCGGGAAGTGCTTCTCCAGGATCATAATCAGGTAATGAAGCAGAGAGATGTTCCTATGGGTGACAGTTGTGTCAGGGGACCAGGGGAGAGGGGCTGAAGAAACCAGGTAGAGTGTGAAGAAAGGGGAAAATGATGAGTGGGCTAGAGAGATGGCTCAGCAGTTACAGAGGGCTCTCTTCCAGAGGACCCACATTTGGTTCTGAGCACCCACAAATGCCCTTAACTCTGGTGCCAGGGATCAAATACCCTCTCCTGACCCCCACAGACAACTCCAATCATATTCACACTGCATATGCACACACGCACACACTTAGACACACTCTAAAATAATTCTTTAAAATATTTTAAAAATGAACAGGCAGCCAGAATGGAGAGATAGAAGACGGTTAGAAAGATGAAGGGAGAGTCTAGGGTTGGGTGACACAGGACCGAGGAAGTCAATGGGTCCCCACCTGTCAATGCTGGACTTGGTGTCAGCGATCTTGTTGAGGCTGGCTACCCGGAACCCATAGGCGCTCCCACGTGGCCCCTTGTTCATGAAGTTACCAATGGCTAAGACCACCTCCAGCATTTGCTTCAGACGCTTGCTGAGGGTCAGCTCCCGGGACGCCAGCAGGATGGCTGGGAGAAGAGGGACAGCTTAGGATGCTATACAGACTAAGCTGGGCAGCAGGGCTTCTGGCTTCTCAGAAGGATTATGGAAGGGGCTGCCTTTCCAACTCTTGGGTAGAGACTTCCCACTCTGATCAAGTCCCTCCATTTCTCCCCCCCCCTCACACACACACCACCTTAAGGACAAAGCTAGTCTATTCTCAGAGTAGACTACCTCTAGAATGATCTAGAATATCTTGTGGTGCGCATAAAGATTATTATACTTTTTATGAATACATACTTGAATATGGAAATTTTACTTTTCTAGACAAGTTTTGTGCTTTCTGAAGCTTTTTATTATGGAATGCTTTGACACATTTTGAAATTCTATATTGTACGTAAATACATGTACGTTCATGTAGGTCCACATGTGTGTGTATTCATGTGCAGGTATGTGCATGCTGTTTGTGGAGGTCAGAGGATAACCTTAGGTACCATTTTCAGAAGATACCAGTGCTTGTGCCCTGAGACAGGGATAAGAGGACTAAACCACCCAGTGGTCTCTGGTTATACTGGACTGAAAATCCCTGAAGAATCTTGTTATGAAGATTTTTAAAAACCCTCAAGGATTGGAAAGTTATGCCCTTGTTGGTAGGAGCACCTGCTATGAAAACAAGAGGACCCGAGTTCGAATCCTTGGCACCTACAAAAAGAGCCAATCATAACCATGTGCGGGGTTGTTACCCCAGTGCTGGAGAGAGAGGGGAGCAGCCAGACAAGAGGATCCTGGGAGCTTACTAACCAGCCAGTGTAGGCCAAACGACAAGCTTCAGGTACAGTGAGAGACTGTGTCTCAAAGAACAAGATGGAGAAAGATAGAGGACGACACCTGCCTTCCTCTGGCCTCTGTATGCACACACCACACACAAATACATATCACATAAAAAGGAAAACTCCAAAGTAAAGTTTGCAGGAATTTTCAAAGTCAGTTGAAAAAAAAAGTAACTGTGAAGAAGATAATATAAAAGTGAGAGAAATGAGTGAGTTGTCCACATAGCCTTTAGATCACACATATGCACATTCTGTGAGCTAAAATCAACTCTGCTGTGAATGCATGCGTGTATGGTGTGTGTCTGTGTCTGTGTGTGGGTCTGTGTGTGTCTGTGTGTCTGTGTCTGTGTGTGTCTGTGTCTGTGTGTGTGTCTGTGTATGCATGTGTCTGTGTATCTGTGCATTCATGCAAAGGTCAGAGACTGACATCAGGTGTGTCTTGTCGATCACTCTTCACCTTATTTTTGACACAAGGTCCCTCAGTGAACCTGAACTTTGACCCTTTGGCTAGGCTGGCTGGCCTGGGAACCTCAGGGATCCACCAGTCTGCATCTGCACCATTGGGATTACAGGCATGCTGCCGTGGCTACCTCTTAGGGTTTTGAAATATGGGTTCTGCAGGATCAGTGTCAGGTCCCCATGCTTAAACTGCAAGCACCTACTTAGACACCTCCCCAGTTGCCTCTATGAAATTAAAAAAAAAAAAGAACCAACTACAAACCAGAATGAGTAAATTACTTATAATGGAATAAAAGGCAGTACTGAAAACTGAATTCCCACCCTCCACATGTATCTCTAGGGAAAATCCAAAACCACAATGGTAAGCTCTTTATAGCACTATCCTCCAAATCCCACAGCCACCATCTTCAGGAGTGTAATTGTAGCTGTTGGTAAATGATCGTCCCAGCTGAGTTTGTTGATTCTTGGCACTTCCTCACAGAAAGAGGGAGCGGCCAGGGTCCTGGAACTCTCATCACATATCCACCTATCCCCTCCAGAAAACTGCATGTAATTTTGCCCTAACTGCCACATGATCTCAGGGTCTTGGGGGTTGGGAAAGATTAGGAGAAGGCGCTCCATCTCTGAGCCATGGGGAAGCCATCATCAACACTGGGCAGAGACCTTTGTGTGTGACTGCTTTGGGGCCTCCCACACTCCTGTCAGTAACCTCTCAATTGTTCCCCAGGGGGAGCTTCAGTGGCCTTTAATTTTGGTTTGTCGTTGGGGCCTTAGAAAATGGAAAAGCAGACATTGCCTGGATCAACAGCCCCCACCACCCTCAGAGGGAAATCCTTAAGACATAACCAAAAAAAAAAAGCCATCATAAAATCACCCACAAAAGACAGGCGGTGGTGGCGCACGCCTTTAATCCCAGCACTTGGGAGGCAGAGGCAGGCGGATCTTTGCGAGTTCAAGGCCAGCCTGGTCTACAAAGCGAGTCTAGGACAGCCAGAGCTGTTAAATAGAGAAACCCTGTCTCGAAAAACCAAAAAAAAAAAAAAAAATCACCCACAACACATTTATAGAAAATTCAAATAGAAAAACTCATCCAGACATTAAGATATCCTAAAGAGGAGCGAGGAAAGCTTACATTTTTAATGTTTGGGAGCGGTATTAAGAAGGACTGGCACCAGGCAGTGGTGGCATGCACCTTTAATCCCAGCACTCAGGAGGCAGAGACAGGTGGATCTGAGTGAGCTTGAGGCCAGCCTGGCCTATATAGTAAGTTTGAGGGCTGTAGGGCTGTCAGGCTATGTAGAGAGACCCTGCACCAGTGGTGGTGTGAGACCTTGGCTGAAGAAACAGCCCAGCTGTTAATGCTGAATGAAGCTCACAGCCAAAGAACAAGAAGGGACAGAGGGCCTGGAGACACTCAGTTTCTTGACCTGGGTTGATTACATGGACAGGATGGGCGTGGGTTCCTAATTGCCCAATGCGAACAGCTGTAATGATTTGTGTGTGCCATATTTCAACAAAAAGTTAATTTCCAAAAAGGTAAATAAAACTTACTTGCTTCCTCCCATAAATTTGCATGGCTAACCCCGAGTTTTTCTAAGGTTGATAGACTGTTTGAAAAATCTGCAAAGGAATATCCTTTAAAAATGCTAAAAAAAAAATGTTGGCAAAACAGAAAATGATAAGAGTTGAAAGGAAATCAGAGGAGATGAGAAAACTCCCATTTGCAATGCTGACATTTCAGAAACACTCGCAAGCATAATATGTTCATGAATACATTCATAAGAATATTACATTTGCAGTCACAATCATTCAGGCTATATTTAGTGAATCTGCTTGCAATGAGAATTGGTAAATTTGGTGTACTCAGCAATGAATGTATTCATAGGGAGAATATATTCAAAACAGAATTGGGAAATTTTTCAAACTTGGTAATTCCCTGAAGTAACTTCACCCACAGCCCTGTCTGGAGGACAAGGGGTGGGTGTCAGTGGCTCAGCCCACAGCTGAAGTAGGCTTAAGCTTGGCTACTTCAGGAATATGTCTGCAAGGCCTAGAAGGAGGAGTAAATACAGCACTCAACTCCTGAACAGCCGGGCACAGGCAGGACTATGTGTGTGCATGCCTTCAGGCTCCTCTCCCCAGCCTGGCTCACAGCCCTTCAAGGACAGAAGCCAGCCACAGTGGAGAGATGTCTACAAATCTGGGTCCCAGCTGCAGAAGTGTGATGTCCCCCCCAGATGTTTTGTTCTCTCCAGAACGTCTTTCTCTGCACTGCTTGATATTAATTAGGGGCTTTATGGAATATCCTGGCTGAGTCTTAGAGCTTAGGAACATGTTCCTTGGAGCAACTAGTGGTCTACGACAAAATCTTCCCAGCACCTAAGCGACTCTGATTCCATAGCTCCAAAAGGCCACCACTCACAGTTGTTCTACTGATGTAAGATGCATAAATGGTGGGGCACCTCCACTTTGGCCTGAACCCATGTGCCCAGTTTCTCCAAATTAGCTTGCAGTAGGAAGAGGGTGTGCTGAAAATAAGGCCTTGCCCAACACCGGGCAAGGAGAACCACAGAGATGGATGATTTATGCTTTATTACAGTCTGCAGGTCCCTTGTTGCATGTACATGTGTGTACATACTGAACACTGCTGCCTTTACCTCTACAAACTCCTACTCCAGGAATCCCAAAGCCGCCTCTGAGAAAGACCCAACCTGCATCTCAGAGGGTGTCCAGCAGGGGGCGCCTATGCTCTGCTACGCCCCCAGTCTGGTACCCTGAGCCTCCAAGATGGTCTCTTGTTTTGTTTTGGTTTTTGTTTTTCTACCCTGTAAGTCTTGTCCTATCCCTCAAGTGAGCCTCCAACAGTTTCTCCTGCTTCTGCCTTCCTTGGTGCACATATCTGCCAACCATCCTCCCCTCCAGTTTTCCCCACAACTCCCTGAGCTCTGCTCCTCTGCCATCCCCACAGGCAGCCTGAGGGATCAGAGGACAGGGCCAGTTGGAAGGACAGCAGGGGTCTACATTGCCACAGCATTCCTCTCAGAAATGGCAATCTGAAGAAG
This sequence comes from Lophiomys imhausi, assembly GCA_907164525.1. Lineage (NCBI taxonomy): Eukaryota > Metazoa > Chordata > Mammalia > Rodentia > Muridae > Lophiomys > Lophiomys imhausi. The sequence goes on from CAJQZJ010001969.1 coordinate 3,992,322, forward strand.
GTCTGTATCACCCAGACTCTGTCTATATAAAGCCAGACACCTCTAGAGATCACCTAGAGGCTGGTGATCGCATACAGGATCTCTTAAGTGCTTTCTGATGAGCTCGCACTTAAGCAAAAGTGCCCAGTAGATTTCGGTCCTTCTCAGGTAGGAAAGGGTGGATGACTCTATGTGTGCCAAGCCTCGAGAAGGATGCTGGCTACTTCCTATTTCCCCATCCTTTCTGTCCCAGGCTGGGGTAGAAGTCAACAGATGCCCCACCCTGGGGAGCCAATGTCAAAGCAGAGGAAACTTCATATGTTTGAGACATAAGTCCACATAAACAGAAACACTTCTCTGTAATAATTACAGTTTCAAATTGGTGATGTACTCCCATAATCCCATCACTTGGAAGATGGTAGCAGGAAGATTAGGAATTCAAGGCTAGCCTAGGTCACATGAAACCTGCTGCAAGATGTAAATGTCATAGCGTTATATGTTATCTTTGACTTGGGTGTCATTCTGTGGTCAGGGGAAGGCAAAAGTTTCCCTCTGTCCCATTAGTCAACCCCCGGTTGTGTCCCCACTCCAGCGTGCACCGCAGGCCCCAGCCCTACCTTCTACTTTGGGCTTGGCCTCGGCCAGACGTTCCTGGAACTTCTTCTTGAAGAAGAGGGCCTGTAGCCGCTGCTGATAGTGGTCGATCCTGTGGACAGGGCAGGCTATGTCACAGGTAGACCTGTGGCTCCAAGGCAGCTCCAGCCTCCTCTTGGGCCATCCTTCCCTCCCCTTCCTTGGCCAGAACTGCCACCTCACCGCCACCATTTCTCCTGCTACACCTGCTGCCCTATTGGCAGAGAGAGCCTCTTCCCTCCTGCTATGCCCAGGGTCCATCTGACCTGCTCATTTCGTAGAGAAAGCGGTCTGCGCGTGCCATCCGCTCAGTCTCATGCTTGTGTTCCTCCAGGAGGTCAATGTCGCTCTTCTCGGGGATGAACTTGAGGAGCTGCAAAGAGTCAGGTGGGAAGCTGTTGAGCAGTGCGTACAGCGTGAGGCAGAGAGAAGCTCATGCATTGCCTCTGCTCAATATGGGGAGGGGCCTGCTGAGGCACAAGGATTAAGAGTTCAAGGCCAGCCTGGGCTATTTGCCAATTTCAAGACAAGCTTGAGTTACCTAGCAAGTTGAGGCCAAGCTTCTCTACACATCAGTTTTGAGGTCAGCCTGGCTGCATAGTGAGGTCAGGTGTTTTAGCTGAGTATGTACGTGCATCGTGCATCATGTGTGTGTGCATTGCCTGCAGAGACCAGAAGAGGGGATCACATCCCCTGAAACTACACTTACAGAAGTTTGTGAGCCTCCAAGTAGGGTTCTGGGAACTAAAACCTGGTCATCTGTAAGACAGGCAGGGCTCTTTACATGGAAGCCTCCTGATGCATATTTAGTGGCATCTGGCACTAAAGATTTTGGGGAGTAATTAGGGTTAGATGAGGACGCGAGGGTAGGACCTTAGTAGTGACACTAGTGCCCTGGGAAGAGAAAAGAAACATAAGTTATAGTGTCTGCTCTGTCTCCTCCCATGGTGCTCTCTGCCGTGCTTTGGTACAGCCCAAGACTTCACCATGTGTGAAGCAGATACAGAACCATGCTCTTGGGCTTCCCAGTCTCTGGAGCCATGGACCAAGTAATTTCATATTTGTAGATTAACTGGTCTCAGGTATTTTGTTATAGCCACAGGAAGTTAGCCAAGTCACCATGTTTAATTTGCACCTGGCTTCTTTCACTTGACGTAACACCTCAGATTCATCCATGCGGGTGTATTGCTGCTGCTTTATTTACTGTTTAGTAGCATTCCACTGGAGGGGTGTGCCACAGTCTGTTTATCCACTTTCCTGTTAGTGGTCCGTTGGGTTGCTCACCTTTTGGGAGGCTTAATAAGTTAAGTTGCTATAATTATGTTCATGTGTGCCTTTTAGTATGTGTGTTGGCCTCTCTTCCATATGTACCTAAATGTAAGATTCCTGGGCAACAGGGCAGATGTAAGCTCTGCAAAGCAAAACAAATGGTAATTCCAGTCCTGCCACACCCTTGTCAGCATGTGGCTGCCAGTCTTTAATCGCAGCTAAAGGGGCTGTGCATGTGACACTCCTCTGCTGTGGTTTGGGGGGTTCTCTGGTGATTACTGACATTGGGGCCTTTCATACACTCGCAGGCTGCCAGACACTGTCGTCCATAAAGTGCCTGTTCAGCTAAGTTTCAAAACTTTTTTTTTTTTGGCCACTTTCTCATTGATCCATAGTGTTCCTTCCACAAATACATGCCATTTGTTATATGTACACTCGGAAAATATTGTCTACACTGTGGCTTGCTATCACTAGAGAAAAAGAACATGCCCTTTGATTGACATTGGCTCTTTTTTCATAATTTAAAATTTTATTTAAATTTATATGTATATATGGGTGTTTTGTCCACATATATGTTTGCACCAAGTGTGTGCCTGGTACTCAGAGAGATAGAAAGAGAGATTCAATTCCCTGAAACTAGAGTTGTGGATGGTTGTAAGACAGCATATGGGTACTAGGAGATGAACTTGGGTCCTCTGCAAGACAGCAAGTGCTCCTAATTGCTGAGCCATTGCTTCAGTGTGGGTAATTTCTGCTGGTAAGACTGAAGTCTGGCATTTCCGGAAAGCCTCTGATCTTTGTGCTAAAATGGTGGACTCCCTTTTTTCAGCAGATGCCCCTCCCCTCCACATGATCTAAGGGAACTTCAGATCCTCTAAATGAGCCACATAGCCCAATCTTCTCTTAATGAGAAAACTGCCCAGTGTACCTGGAGTTCTTTTCCCACCCCCCACTGCCTATGGGATAATTAGGTGCTATGTTTCCTTTCTTCTCATAGGACCATACCTAGCAAATCAAACACATTCACTACAAAACCTCTCCCCACTGCCCAAAGGTTTATGATGCCTCTGATTCATGAAATAAACTCTCTCTTTCTCCATGCCTCCACTATGACTGCCGGAGACTCAGCTGTTTATTTTGGGCTTGGGAAGGAAGCACGCTTCCTTCCATGAAGAATTTGCCACCACCTAGACAGGCTTGCATGGGGCCCGGGCTCCTGCCTGGCCACTGCCACCTAGCTAGGTCTCCTACCACCTTGCTGCTGCCACACCTGCTTAACCAAGCTCCCATTTCTCCTACACACACCCCACTCACCTCGGTGGTCATCTGCTGCAAATGCCCGTTGCCTCTCACCTCCCCAGACATCCTGAGGGTACAGATCTCCCAGTCTGTTGACCACCCTTTTCTGCCTGGACTGACCTAGCCCAGTCCTTCCGATGGAGGAAGCACGTGTTTCTAGCCTGATACCACACCAGACTGGTAATTCCCCACCAGAAGACACAGAATGGCACTCCAGCAGTCCAGCTCTTCTTTTGAGATAGAGTCTCATGCTCTGTTATGGGATTACAGATGTACACCACCACACTACGTTTCTGTGGTCCTGGGCATAGAACCGAAGACTTCATGCATGCTTGACAACTGCGCTCTTCATTTTAAGAAAGTCCAATTGGCAGCATGCCTGTTTGCCATTTCCCCCGTTTTTTTTTAAGAACACAATGGATTGAAGTGCAACGGATTTGAGGAGGATATGACCATTGCCACCCTGACGCTTCCTTGAGACCTTGTAGGGGCCACAAAGTTCTCTGGCAGCCTGTTCTAAAGGAAAGGCTAGTCCAGGGAAGTTTCTAGAAACCTCCTCAGTGCCTCCAGATCCAAGTCTCTCTGACCAAAGGGTGCAAGCCTTTCTGAGATGAGGTAGAAACAGGTTGGGCTCCTCTCCTCCCCTGAGGATTCTCACCTGCTCCAGCATGTCCTTAGCGAGGTCCTCTTGTTCATCCATCTTCAAGATGGCCTGTCGTATCTCCTCATTAGAAAGTTTCAATCTGCAACAAATCCATGCTGAGCAGCCTGGCTTGGCCCTCAGGACAACTACCAGGGCTTCTTTCTACATTGTAGAGCCTCTTCCTCTCCTCACCAGCCCTCAGTTTGAAGCCTCTCTCCTCCCTCCTCTACAAAGTCTTCCCAGGCCAATTTCATAATAGAGTTTAGTTTTAATAAAGAGGAAATACGATGCACTCCATATATCCAATAATGAGTGCTTTAGTTCTCATCAAAGCCAGAGTCCCCGATGCTTTGCTTGAGCTTCCTCAGAGCTCATGAGACATGTGGTATTAAGGCGGACAGGCAGAGGCACTATGACCAGTCTCCATTTCCTCCTGCACCCCTCCTCTTCTGTCTCAAATGTCTTCAGCATGTCCATGGGAGAACAGAGCAGGGTGTCAGAAGAACTCTGGGTGACCAACCTTGTTTTTTCCATCTCTGACAGTGCCCAGTTCCCACTTAGGTCCCATCAGTCTTGCAGGAGCCCCTGTTCACCCCCTACATAGTCCTCTCCACCCCTCCATGTACACACCCACTGGGGACTCTAGGGAATCAGCACTCCTCCCCCCAACTCAATGGAAGAAACTCAGGCTAGGGAACCTGTGGGAGGGCCGAGGGGGCAGATGTCCCAGAGGAGGCTGTAGGCGGCACTAAGAATAGAGCTTGGGGCAGTGCCCCTGACCCTGCCTGAGGGAGGCCCCCACACAGAAGCCATGCTATTAACAGATACTGCCTGTTTGTTCCAAAGTCCAGGGAAATGCTTGCAGGCTGAGATCATGCTGCTCCCGGGCCTAAGCCCAGTGGGCCCTCTGTGGGCTTAGAGCAGCTTTACTCTCAGACTCTAGTCAGGAGTCTAGTAGACAGGGCAGTTCCTGCCTGAAGAGCCCTGTGCTGTTGCTTAACATGGGCTTGCAGGAGAGAGATCTAGGTCAGCATCCATCCCCCTCTCCTCCATGGGAAGTCAGAGAGGCAAGGCCAGCATCATCACCCTGTTCCTCTGCCACCTATCCCAGGCCTGCAGCTCAACCACTGTTGTTTTGCAGTGCTCAGGGTGAACCCAGGGCCTGGTACATGCTGGCAAGCCAGGCAAGCACTCTATGGTGGAGTTTTCTATATCTTGGCCCCTCCACTACTCATTTTGGACTTCTTCTTGGGAGTTCCTTACTCTGCTAAAGGTGAGTACTTACTTGGAGAGAAGAATGATACAGTTCTGGGCCCTCCGGCCATCGATGACTGACAGTTCTTTAACCTTGCGGGAGGCTAAGTAGATGTCCTCTGTGGAGCCCAGTTCTTTCTGCAAATGATGAGTTAAAGTGGGAACACTGAAGTAGGTGCCCCCAATCTTCTTGCCCACCTCCCAGACCCACCCTCCTTTCAATGTGGGGATGCCCCTGACCCACTGGACATAGAGAAAGAGAAGATGAGAGAGGTAGGGTGTTTAACCACCAAATCTATGAGAGGATCTAGGACCACTTTGGCCTAGAAAAGATGTAGGGTAGTGAAGGGCATGAAGGATCCCTCTTCTTAGAGCTAAACCTCTCTTGGAAATCCAGGAAAGGAGCTGCCCAAATGGAAGCCATAATCGATCTCTCTGGCTTCAGGGAATATGGTGTCCCCTATCATACACTCACACCTACCAGAGCTTCCCCAAGCTTATAATGAGAAGTTGATTCAAAACACCATAAAGCCATAGTTTCTAGCTCCTAGAGACTTCCAGCCTATCTCAATGTGGCAGGACTAAAGGGTTCTCCAAGGTCATATGAAAAACAGAGACAGAATCAATACTGAATTCACTTCTGAGATACCAGCAGCCATAAATAAAAGATCCTTCTTTGGTTAGAACACCCCCCCCCCACTTCGGTCAGGGACTCACAAGCCTGTCTACCACACAGTTATGACTCTAGGGACTTCCCCAGAGCACATGTTCCAAGGCATACAACTCCAGGGCCTGCTAGGCACGCCATTGTCTTTGAGGATTTTCCCTCTGGAGTTGTGTAGTGCCCAACATGTGATGTGTAGTCATGCTGCAAAGCCTTGCCTTAGAATTGGTAGGTGATACCATAGACCTAGAAGCCTTCTCAGTTCTGTGGGCATTCGCCTTCGTGGCTGGCAGAGATCTGCTTGCAGTCCCTCCATCTCTCACACTTCCTCTCTCTCTCTGGGGACCCTCCTGCATGCCACCCTACATGGATGAGACAGTGCAGGCAAGCCTTCTCTCATGGACCCAGTTCCAGGCTACAGCCTGGGACAGTGGGTAAGAGACAGAATGTTCAGAGACCCAAGAGTGACTCACCTGCTGAGAACCATGTTAGTAATCAGCTCCTAGGCAGGCAGCAGCCACAGCCATCAGAGAATTAAATATGCACAGTGTTAGTGAATAGGCTGGGGACTCAGAAACATCCAGACAAACGTGGGCATCCTTGGTATTTATTCCATCTACTGTCTCCCCAGGAACAGGAGACAGCAGCCCGGAAATAGTTGTGGACAGCCGCTGAAAGCAGACATACACCCAGAGAAGCTGGAAAAGGAAATGCCAGGCAGACCCCCACCACTTTGGGACCGGGGGGGGGGGTGCCCAGTTGGGCCAAGTAGCTCCCAAACATGAGCGCTGGGACCCTGATCTGTGACCACTCGTTCTTTCTTTGCCTCTGCTGAGAACCTGCTGAGAAGAATACAGTGTTCTGCCACTCAGGTGAACTATATTGGTACATGAACTTGAATCAGAAGCCTGTGATTGTCCCCATCTCTGGGGCAAGAAAAGCAGGTGACCTTGAATTTGCCACTTCTCCTTGACTCTCTGACGTGTAAGGGGACTGAGGAGGCCAGATTGTCTGTATCTTCTTGACACTGATGGAGTTGAACCCACCAGCTCAGAACCTACCTAGGACATAGAAAGAACTCAGGACCTTCAGTGCTCCATGAGGCCCCGGGGCCCTAAGATACAGCAAGAGTAGCAACCAGGTAAGCTTGGTTTCTGGCATTGCTCTAGCTTGTCTGCTGTGACTTCAGACCTAGATACTGATGTGAATGAGGCCCGGGTGACCTATGAGGGAGTGGGCTCAGCAGCATGAAGTGGGGGGATAGGGTTTTTCACAGTTAACTTGTCAACAAGCTGGAAGGCCTTAAGCTACACGTCTTTCCTGACTGTCTCCCATCCCAGCCCATAGCCTTGGAGTCTGGAGAGGCCAGTTCAAAACCCCAGAGAATGACTCACAAATAAAGGGGGGGACATGGGCTTGCCATGTCTGATACATCCATACACTCCAGGCCTACCCTCCCCAGACCACAGGTGTTCACAGTTCTTCCCAGTTCCTGCAGCCTTCACTAGCCATGACCGTGCCAGCTTAACCACAGCATGAGCTCTACTGCTGCTTGCAATTAAGAGTAGAGTCTCAGATGTCATAGAAAACCACATTTAAATCAAGTAAATAATCGTTTGTTTTACCTGGAGCCCCAAGACAGGGCTAGAGTGTCAACTCCACACTACTCCTTTTGATGTGCCCCATGCAACCTTGGCCCTGACTACATCTTGAGGAGTGATCTCCAGCTCTACACTTGGCTAAAAGCAAAGTAGGGTACCCTTTGACAACCTGTTGGGGGCAGGCCTCAGCATCTAGCACCAACCTGGAGCTCAGGACCTCTGGGCCAGTAGATGAAGAACTATAAACACAAACCTTAGAAGACACACAGAGAAAGCAAGGGCTGCAGAGCCCCTGGGCTGGCCAAGTGGACCTGAGGGAAAGCCCACAGGCATGACAGTTGCATTCAGATCCTAGAGCCCCACCCATTCTTAGAGTATTGGAATGTGAGGGCTGACAATCAGTTCCCCTGGAAATACCTACAAATGCTTATCATTTTAGGCCTGTATCTGGCCACAAAGCAACCCCCTTTCCATTCTCTGTGGCTGGAGCAACTGGTCATGTATAGACTTAACAGAACAGAGTAGGGCCTTCCAGGCCCCAGCCCCAGTCTTGATCCTTTGAAGTGGCACGGAGTCACATCCATCATCTTTCTCACAGCCTTAGCCTCTCTGTAGGTCAACGTGTGTGTGTGTGTGTGTGTGTGTGTGTGTGTGTGTGTGTGTGTGTG
>CAJQZJ010001969.1:4006850-4023188 GCA_907164525.1 Lophiomys imhausi
CACACACACACACACACACACACACACACACACACACACACACACACCTTTGTAAAAGTAGACTAGGGCATCTAAAAGCCAGAAATACCAGCCCAGTGTGTAAGGGCAAGGGAAGCCATCCACCCTGACAGAGCGGAGAAGAGGAGTGAGGGAACTTGATGGTGGCCACATCTGAGACACAGGACAGCCTCATTCATAGCAAACTCCTCTAGCAGACATTAAAATTAGCTTTTCCTCAGACCCCAAAGCTATGAGGAACTGGGTCCCAACATGATAGCCCAGTAATTATTACTTTTTTACATCTGTTTATGTATTCATGCCACTGTGTGTGGACATTGGAGAGGACAACCATGAGACTTCATTCTCTCCTTCCACCATGTGGATTCCAGGGATTGAGCTCAGTTCCTTGGACTTGGCAACTAGTGTCTCCATCCCTGAGCAATCTTGCTGGCCCATGGTGAGGTTTCTTTGGAGGGCCACTGCAGAAACAAAACTAAAGCTACTTTGTGATTACTAGCTGCATGTGAGCAACAAGCCAGCTAGGGGTTGAATGAAATCAACACTTGATAATTTGTGCAAATAAAATGAGAATCATTTAAAATCCACTTAGCATTTGGCTTTGGAATGCAAAATCAGGAAAGCAGTTTCTCCCCTGAAGGGCAATTAGCTCACACTCATACCAACGTTCAATAAAAGTTTAAGTAAAAAACAAGGGCATTAAGGTAGGTCTTACTATTAGCTCACCACTGTAAACATAAATGGTTTCAGTGTGTCCTTCTATACCGACACTCAGTAAAACAGTCCAGGGCTCTGATAACCTCATCCAATAGGCTTATGCTCAAATGGACATGCCCCACATCAGTGGCCACCAAGCCTTCTGTAAAGAGCCAGTGCTCATATTTTAGGTATGTGCACACCATGCACAGTCTGTGTCTGTTTGTGCAAAGTGTAAGGACATGCTGAGGCAGTAGCTCAGAGTAAAGAGCGAGACTTGAGTTTGACCTCTAGAAACTGCGTAGACAGGGTGAGGTGGTGCACACTTGTAATCCCAGCGCAGGGTGGTGGAGATGAGCAGACCCTGAAGCTCTCTAACTGGCTAGTCTAGCCTAATTAGAGAGAACCATCTGAAAAGAGGTGGACAATGTACCTGAGGATACTATCTGAGGTTGTCCCTTGGAGTCCACATGCACAACCTACATGTGCATGTATTCACACATGAACATACATACACATGTGAACGCATATGACCTATGTATACACACTCCAAGACAAAAAAATAAATAAAGGAAAAACAAAGTGAAATCATTCTCAGCTCAAACTGGAAGACTGGGCTGGCTAATGAGCTATATAGTCCACCAGCCAGTGCGCTATGTAAATGTTCTTAGCCCCTCTGGCTAAGCCTTGCAGCACACCATGGAGAACAGAGAGTGGAGAAGCTAACATATACCCATAATGTCCAGTACAATCATCAGTAGGCTCATGACATGTGGCTATCCACATTTAAATGAGACACAATGAAGAATCCAGACTCTCAGTTACACTTGCCACATATGCCGAATACTCATAGTCCAAATAATGACTGCTTTCATGGCTAATCTTGATTGTCACCTTGACAGGATTCAGAGGGATTAAAGAGGCAAGCCTCTGGACATATCTGTGAGGAATGTCATAGGGTGGGTTCACTGGGCTGCACGAAGAGAAGAGAGCCAGCTGAGCACCAACATCCACCTCTCTCTGCACCCTCATCTGCTGCCTCAAGATCCAGTCAAGATGGATTATACACTCAGCCATGAGTCAAAAGAAATCCACCCTTCCTTCCTTCTTCCTTCTCTTCTTCCTTCCCTCCCTCCCTCCCCTCTCCCTCTTTCCCTCCCTCCCTCTTGGTCTTCCTCTCTCCCTCTCTTCCTTCCTCTTTCCCTTCCTCCCTCTTGGCTTTCCTCTATCCCTCTCTTCCTTCCTCTCTCCCTTCCTCCCTCCTTCCCTTCTTTCCTCCTTCTCTTCCTCTCCCCTTCCCTCTCTCCTTCCTTCCTGCCTTCTCTCCCTTTCTCAGTCCCTCCCTCCTTCCCTTCCTCCCTCCTTCCCACCTTCTCTCCCTTTCTCAGTCCCTCCCTCCTTCCGTTCTTTCATCCATTCCTTCCTCCTTCCTTCCCTCTCTCCCTTTCTTCCTTCCATTGCTTTAGTCACAGAAACAAACAAACAAACAAAAAGTAACTAACCCAGCTGCTACACTGGACAGAGTCTTCCATATCCTAAGGAACAGAGTTTCTGAACACTCACATGGATGGGAAGGGGAGATGAAGGTTTTCTGGGAGAACCCAGAGTAGAATTGAAGATAAGATGGCCAAGGACAGGTCAAAGGCAATCCATAACTCACATGTTGACGATGTTCTTGACATTGAAGTTTTCCAGTGGGGCCAGGTCAGGGTCCACACCCCACTCATCCTGGAGGACGATCTGCTGAAGGATGCGGTCCAGAAGCTGCCACTGCTGGAAGTAGCCACCGTTCCGCTTGTCTGAGGGATAGAAGGCATTGTGTCCTGAGCCCTGGAACCCCTGAAGTCCTTGTTCTGTCATGACTGCCTAGGCTCAGGCCAGCAAGGCAAACCCTTCCCCTTCTCAGGAAGCTCCTGTCTGGTGGAAGAGGTAGTTGCTGCTACCAAACAGGGAGACTCAAGATCAAGTGAACTCCTCCTTATCTGTAGGTGGCCTTTGGTGGCCTGGTCAGCCCTCTTAACATTTTTCTGTGGTGTGAAATGCCCCCTGTTTCCTGTTGAGACCCTGGGCATATTGTACCCTGAGCATGTGAATGGCTTTTTCTACTGTCTCTAAAAGGCACTTGAGAATATTACATGCGGAATAATGAAGTCTCCTGGGAAAACATAAATCCAGACATTCATGATTATTTTTGTTTTCATTTTACAGAAAAAGAATGGAAGCTGATTCCAGGGATGTGCTGAGGCCATCAGAATGAGTTAAAGAAGGGCTGAATGGATCCCAGGGAGACTTCTTGGTGGAGGTGACCCTGAACTAAGAAGGCAGAGGCTTCCTGTCTTCTCAACCTCATTGATCACGATCCACCTGGCTGTGGACTTCCTTTTCATACAATAGCCAGTGCCTCTCCTTTATCATAACGGCCACTAGGACATCAAATCCTGACATCACATTCTGCCTACAAGCTGGACAATTGTGTCTTCAAAGCCCCATCTGGAGACAGAAGATAGGGGCCCATTCACATTGCTTATGGACCACCAAACAGGGAGCCACTGGGAGCAGAAGAAATCAGATTCCAGTGCCTTCTATGAAGATCTGGGCTGAGTTTGGACTTTAAAATCCTCTCACCACTCTACCTACACCATGTTGCTAACTTGTCCATTTACTGTTCCTCAGGAATGCAGTGTAAAGCCAGATCACAGCTACATGTTTCATCTGAAACCTGACTCCAAACAACAAAAAGATAACATCTCTCTGTGAAGAACTCACTCAGAAGTAATGGCATGCAGGTTGTCTTGAGATTCAGTGGCATTGTGCTAAGAACCTCCCATCAGACAGTGGCCCCAGTTGGAACACAATAAGCTGTATTTGTCACCAACACCATATCACCATGACTTTGGTGATCCTGATTAGGCTGATCATTACAGAAGACCAAACAAAATTTTAAAAATATGCTATTTTTAGAAAGCTAATGTAACAAAGACTGGGTGCAGCTGAGGCTCATTTCCAATTATATTCTGTGGCAACGATGAGTAATTTTGAGTAATTTATCCTGCTCCCATAAACACACGGATCTTGAGAACTTAGCCACTTGCTTCCAAGATGCCATTTGTTGCCTGTAAAGAAGGCAGGAGTCAGCCAGGATGATAAAGCTTAAAAACAAAAACAAACACGAGGCTGGGGTGATGATTCAGATTGGTGAAGTGCTGGCCACACAATCATTGGGACCAACTTCCATCCCTAGCATCTAGTATAAAGGGGCAGGGGAGGCAGAGGCAGGAGGATCCCTGAGGCTCACTGACCATCTAACTGAATCTGTGATCTTCAGGTTTAGTGAGAGACCCCATCCCAAAAACTAAGGTGGATAGTGACCGAAGATTTCTGGCACACACACACACACACACACACACACACACTATAGTCAAAACAAACAAGGTAACATGAGCATTGCATATCTGCTCTGCTCCTCTAAGCATGAAACTTCCTCTTTGCAGATGACAAGAACACTAAATGGACCTGCCATCAATAGATCACAGAAGACGCATTTTTGTCATGATCAAACTGCTGCTTGTTGGACTATGAAGCTGGAGTTGTTCCAACCATTAACTTAGTTCCACCCCCAGGATGACAGGAGGCAACCCAAGGATGGAGGAACCTGAGTCACTGGGGCTGGTCCCCCAGAGGCAAGCACAGAGGGAATTGTGTCAGACAGAACTACAGGCCTGCAAGCTCCCAGAGGCTCACATAAACCTGGGGGATCCCGGGAGCAAGGCTGGAGAGGATGGTGGTGAGCATGGGTTACTCACAAGGCATCTGCAGGCAGTGATGCAGCACAGAGAGCAGGCAGGGGTACGCTTCTGTGTGCCTCAGCTTCTTATGGATCAGCTCAAACATCTGGGAGGCGCTTTTTGTGTCAACGTGGACCTGCAGGAGTTTAGACGACCGTGAAGGGGACAGCTAGACATGAGAGGAAGAAATGAAGGACCAGAAGATACTATTTTGATCTGCCGAGCCCCATCCATCTCTGGGTGAGAGTTTTCCTTTTCTGACTATCACCCAGGAACAAAAGAAAAAAGACAAATGAGAGCAAAGGGAAGAGTTAGTAATTATACAGATTTTCTCATCTCAGCACCACTGGCATCTTGGGGCAGATAATTCTTTGGTGTGGGGTGGGGCATTCCATGCCTTGAAGAATAGTTAGTGTTATCCCTAGCCACTACACCCTAGATGCCAATGGTGCCCTCCCTCTACCCTCCCCGAGTTGTGACATGCAAAACATGTCCACTTTTAGCCAGTGCCTCATGGGCAATAAAACAACCCTGGCTAGGAACAGCTGCTCCACATTAAGGCTAGGAAGGGGCCATAGGTGCTTCATAGTAGCAGGTGGCCTGTAGTTCAAGGCCCAGATCTGCTCTAATTATGTGACAGCAAGCAACCTGCTCAAATTCTCTAATCTCTGATTCCTTATGTGTAATTCCAGGCTTTGTGAGTGTGTAGTTGGTGATGCTTAATGCCTGTAAGCCCTGACCAAAAGAGCCTGTTGTTTGGGTGGGATTGTGTGATACAACAGGTGAGCAACAGGGATGTGTGTATTCAGAGCTGCTGAGAGGCTTGGGCAAAATGATCTGGTTATTAAGCTCCATCTGGCTAGGGATAAAAAGAGGCAACTTGGGAAATTTTGGGGAGGCAGGAAAAGTCAGCCCAGGAAAAGGATTTGAAGCTAAGTATGTCTACATGCTGGCTGTCTTACTTTTAGTCTTTTGGTTTTCTGAGGGGCAGATAACCAGGTATAGCTCATGAAGTGAGCATCCCTCTCCCACCAGCCAGCACACCACCACAGTTTCTTCAAAAACTGTGGCCACAGAGTACCACTGGGGATCCGGCTAGCACTGGACTGATCTTAAGCACAAGATCTGTAGCAATGGTTATGGGGCTGTCCAGAACCCCATACAACTGCCCTGTCCCCACAGGCACCTCACCATGTCAAACCTCCGGGCCAGCTCCAGGTCGTCCTCATTCCGGACCATCTCAAAGAAGTCTAAATGCCTAGATAGATGTGGGGCAGGGGTAGATAGGGGGTTCAGAGAAAGAAATATTAAAGCTAGAACACTGCTGGTGGAGGGTTCCAGCCCTTTCAAAATCCCATTTACTATCTGAAAGCTTTATTCAGGTGAGGCTACAGCAAGACCAGGAAGAGGCTATGCAATATAAGCCAACCCCCATCTCCTTGATAAGATTCCATGGTCTTCCTTTAGGGTGGTCACACCAAGGTCTAGTCACCACAGATCACATTTCTCCACTTTGACATTGTTGACTTCTTAGGTACATTGGTCTTTGGTTGTCGGATGTTGCTTTGTTTGTTCCAGGTTATTATCAATGTCCCTAACTATTTATCTAAGCCCTTACCTCAAAAGACACCAGTAGATTACTGGGCCCCATTCAACCATAACGGTTGGACAGTATCATGGATCTGAGAGCAGCCTGGGCCATGTATTTAATTCCAGGCTAGTCTAGGCTATAGTATGAACCTCTGCCTTAACACATAAGCCCCATCCCCACTGTGCCAACCTGAAACAACTTGAGGCACTTCTAGGTACCTCCTGGAGGATAAAACAACCCACTTTCAAGGACCACTGTCTTCCCAGTATTACCCTATTACCTCAAACCCAGCCTCTAAAGCAAATCTCTCCTCTATTTTCCTTGGAAACGCTTCCCCCTTTCCACACCAAAACAATTGATTTTCTCTTCGTGCATGCGTGTGTGCATGCCTGTGTGTGTGCTATATGCACATTTGGAGATCAAAGGAGGATATTGGTTGGGTGTCCCTTCTATCTCTCTACTTTATTCCCTTGATCCAGGGTCTCTCACTGAACCTGGAGCAAGGATAGTGATGGCCAGAAAACTCCAGCAATCTTTCTGTCTCCCTGTACCAGAATGTTGGTGTTTCAGGCCCCAGTGTAGCCATATTTAGCTTTTTACATAGGTACTGGGGACCTGAACTCAGTTCTTCTTGCTTGCACAGTAATACTCTTACGTGCTGAGTTACCTCCTCACCCTCGCATGCTCTCTTCTTCAAACCCAGTGTTATAAAGTGGCTTGCACTAGTAAGACTGAACCAATGTGGCTCCCCAGTATCACATAAGAATGTGATCATGCATTCTGATCAGCAGGGAATTTACACTATACATTTGGGGCTGGGGCAGTTCTCCGAAGAGCTGGACATTTAATGTTCCTGCTCCCTCAAAACTAAGATGGTCATCAGTTCTCTCTCGGACCAACTTGAAAACCAAAGGACACCTATACCTGTTTCTAGCTATCTCCCAGAGGCAAAACTACCTCTATTGAGGACCACTGGGCTCACCTGTCTATAATATCGGAGATGAGGTAAGCAGGCCAGCATGGGTTCACCTGCTGTACACAGTGCTGACTGTAAGACTAGCATGGATATGGTAGGTGGGCCCCAGGGGAAGAACAGCCTTTTTTAAGGTCCTAGCCACCCCCATCAAGAGGAGCTGCCATCACAGGTTTGTGGTGGGTCTGGGTAGCCAAGGCCTTACTTGTCCAGGGTGGCATTCTCATGTTGTCGGAGTTTATCAATCACTGGCTGGATCCCCAGCATCAGGAACTCATATCGGAGATGTAGGCGGAATTCTAGGTTATCCTGAGGGTCACCAAGGGAGAACCAGACTCAGTGGCTCATCTCATGCCCAAGAGAAACACCTATAGACTCTGTCAACATCCACCTCAACCATAGTCCTGTGTCATGTTCTGCAGCAAACTTATCTAGAACCACTTCCAGAGACTGCCTTTGACCTTGCTATTTCTCTAAACAAGCCTGCCAATGAGCCCCTGTCAGCCTTCCCACTTTACTTCCTTTCAGTCCCTGGTCAGTGTTTGCTTGCCTCGTGGTATCAAAGAGTAGTGTTGCACAACAACAGAGCAGGGGCTTGGCTATGTCCCTGTTCCACTTCCTAGTTTTGTGGCCTTGGCAATGCCTTTGTTTCCTCATTTGTAAAATTGACTTAATATTTGGGGGGATCAGTGTGGAGGTTTGAATGATAATGATCTCCGTAGGCTCATGTATTTGAATTATTTGTCCACAGTTGGTGCAACTGTTTGGGAAGGATCAGGAGGTGTGGCCTTAGTGGAGAAGGTATGTCACTGAGGGTGGGATTTGAGGATTCAAAATCCCACACCATTCCCAGTTAGCTATCTCCTTCTGTCATGTGCTTGTGAATCATGTGTCCATTCTCAGTTTCTGCTCCTGTGCCATGTGTGCCTGCCTCATGCCATGTTTCCCACCCTGATGGTCATTACTTACTGAAACAGTAAACCCCCAACAAACTCCTTCTTATATAAGTTTCCTTGGTCAGGGATCTCATCATAGCAATAAAAAAGTAACTCAGACAAAAGTTGGTACCAGGGAGTGGGCTCTTGCTGTGACAGGCCTGACCATAATATTTTTTGGAGGGATGTGGAAGAGTATTCAACTTTGAACTAGGAAAGCATTTAATGCTGAAAGTGGGGCTTAACAGGCCATCCTAGTTGGAGCTTGGAAGTTGATAGTTCAGTGAACAATGTGGACCATGGAGCTCCAGCTCAAGAGCTTTCAGAAGAGCACAATATTAGCCACTGACTTAGAGACCATTCTTGTGATATTGTGGCAAAGAATGTGGCTGCTGTTTTCCCTTGGCCTAAGAATCTTCTAGGTTGAAGGATTTTGGACTAATTTCACTGACTGAGGAGATTTTAAGACAGATTTTAATGTTGACTGTCTTGTGGCTATTAGTGATCACTCTTAGGCAGGTCTACAGTGAAAAAGAGCAAGTGGGGCAAAAAGAAATACAAAATGTCCAGTTCTAGGAGAAAAGGGGCATCAGGAAATTTAACGTTGGAGCTAAGGTTTGCTTTATAAATGATAAGGATAACTAGAATAAAAGGAGAGGCGTCTTCAGGGTGAGACCCCGCCAACATTTGTGGTCCTACAAAGCATCAACAAGTCAAACCTTATGAAAATGTAATTCAAGGAGGGGGCCAGATTCCATTCCAAACAGGCAGCCTAACTTGGCAGTATTGCCATGTGGTTTTGAATTTAGAGTCATGAGAGATATAAGTGTAAAGGGGTTTCAGAATCTTCCTCCCCAGTGAAGGAAATCCACCGAAGCTAGGTATGTGGGAGGGGTGTTACTGCATGGAGACTCAGAGGGGCCATTGTGTGAAGCTGTGGAAGAGAAGCCCCAATTGCATTGGAGACTCCAGGGTATTGGGGATGCCAGAATTGTGGGGTACCTGTCAAAGAGAGCTGTAGACCGAGCATGGAACTAGGCCAAAGAGAGAGGAGTGTTGCTGTCAGCAAAGATGGAGGGAAAAGCCATCTAATCCCTTTGACACCTGATAGAGTTATAGGATTTGGAGTTTGCCATCCTGGTTTTTGGTCTGCTTTGGTCCAGTATTTCCTCATCCCCCATATGAATTGCACACACACACACATAAAAAGGCATTCTGGCAAGAAGGAGGGAAGAGGAAAGACCATTAATTGCTGTCTTGGCCTCTTTTGTTCTTTGGGTTGACCTGGATTGGGACACTTGCTTGCCTTAGAAATTGGGACTACAGCTGTTTTCAGGTTTTTTCTAATGTTACTGTTGTAAGGGACTGGGAATCCCATTCTGTTCCCGGAAGAAGAGAAACCAGAAGCCACACTTTCTAACCCTTCTAGAAAAACATGACTAGCTAATCTAGAAAGCAGTCCAAAATTAGGTCTCTAAAAAGCTCTAGAAAGAAGGGCCAGATGTTTCTTTCTTTCCATAAAGAATTTCCACCTCTCCAAGTCATCACCAGCCAACCCCATTGGGCATTTGTGTCTGACCCACAATGCCCATCCTACTGCTGAAGGGAACTTCCCAGAGCCTTCTTGGGCTTAGGCAAGACCAAAAATAATAGTGTGGGGAGTAAAGTCAGTCAGTCATCAACACCACGCTGAACAGCCACTGCTAACATGGATTTGGTGGATTTGGGTCCCAGGTAGGCTGTGGGGTTAGATTCTGCAAGCTATCCTTCCATGACCCCAAGTGAAGGATATATGAAGTTCTAAAGATATCTGAAGATGACAACAGCAGCAATGATCATACCAATCAGATATGGCTCTCTCCTTCTCTCTGTCACATGCCTAGAAAATTCTCAAACTCACACACTACCCAAGGTCCAAGAGGAAAAGGGAAGGGCCTCACCTCTCCAGCCCCAGCGTTGAGGACAGCATTGATGAAGGACATGATGGCCGTCTTCAGGTTTACTTCATCCCTGTACCGGCCCAAACTTCGATCCAGCTCATTCAGTAGAGTCTAAAAGGAAGACAGAAACAGTGGGAGAGGGGTCTCAGGATGCTCTCAGAGAAGTCTCTTCCCCTATTTACTTCCCTTCTAGTCACGTAGGAAGCCTTTCTGTTCTCTCTGCCTGGTCATGCCTCTCCAGCTTATGGGGCCACCCCAGATCTCACCTCTGGCTCTCCACAGCTCAGCCTCAGATCACCTGGCTTCCTGCTCAGCCCCCAGGGCTAAGGTTCCACCTCCGCTTTCTGACTCTGTACCAGTTATTGACAGGCGTGGCAGTCCTTGCCCAGTCCCCTAACCTCATGGAGGCTACTTTCAATTCACTTTGCTTCTTTTGCAAAGGGCCAGGGGCCACTTTCTGCACAGGCTAATCGCTCATTTGCAAATGTGTGCTGCCAGATCAACAGCCTGACTCCAAAAACACGGTTTGCAAAGTCAGGTCAACTTTTGAGACTTGACGCCAGGCACTGCACCAAGTGAGACACTTTAGACTTAACAGCCTATTTCCTATGGAATTCTCCAGTCAGGTCAGACAAAAGAAGGGTGCTTAGCATGGCCTGCATTCCCAGGGCCAGTTCCAGTGTCCACAAATTCGGCAACTCATTCAGGTTTGAAATCTTGACCTCAACAATTCTTGTCTGGGACCCTATCATGAGCCAGGTGCTGATCTCAGGGACCCTATCATGAGCCAGGTGCTGATCTCAGAAAGCCAGAGCCCACAAAACACAAAGCAAACCAGTATCTCAGCATGAGGGACCCACAGTCTGGTGAGGAGGACAAATGTGTTTTGAAAGCCAGGCCATAGCTCTGAGCATACAATTTCTTATGTCTTTTGCGGGAAGCCCTCTGGGTCCTAGCTCTTTCCTCCTCTTGTGAGTGGACAGGCAGCTTACGAAGTGTCCCTTTCCTCTAGTTTCCTTTATGTGGTTCTCAGTCTCTCTTGCCTTTCTCCTGTACCACTCCTCTCATCCTCTAGTTGATGCCCCAACGATCCCAACCCATTGCTCACCTGGAAACGAGTGCGCTCGGCCGCATACACCTGGTAGTGAAGCATGGCCTGGAGAACTTTCTTGTGGCCTCCAGGCACAAGGCACACTGCACCCAGGATCTCCAGCACCGCAACCTTGGTCTTGCTGTTCTCTGTGCGCAGGCTCTGTGCGATGGTACTGATGGCCTCAGGCTGTGCCAGGACATGTGCCCGCCCCTGGGAGTTGTTCATCAGAGCCTTGATGCAGCCAATCAGAGATGTGTGGATGCGGCTCTCACAGGTGGTGTGGTCCATGCTCCGGAGGAAATTAAGCAGACAGGTCAAGCCTTCCAGCTCGATGAAGCGGGTCACAAACCTAAGCCAGAGCACAAAAGGAGTTTCCTGTTTTTATGTTCCACACATTTTACAAATAACAACCCAATATGTATACCATTCACTGTGCTCCACCCACAGCAGCCTCCTGGCTCATTTATGCAGTTTATCAATAGGCCCAAAATTCATCCTTGTAAAAGACTTAGATTTTCTTAGATTTTTAAAATTCTTTTAAAAACTTATTCTGTGTGTGTGTGTGTGTGTGTGTGTGTGTGTGTGTGTGTGTGTGTGTACCTGTATGTATGTGCAGGTGCCTGAGAAGCCAGAAGAGGCATTGAATCACTGGAGTTGGAAGTAAAGGCAGTTGTGAGCTACCCAGGGTCTATGCTGGGACCAGAACTTTGGCCGTCTGGAAGAGCAGGTAGTGCTCTTAACTGCTGAGCCATCTCTCTAGTCCCAGAGTGTTGAAAGCCCAGCACAAATGTCCTTGAGCCAACAGATCTCCCCCCAAACCAGAAATGTTAACACAGGATTGTTCTCTCAGAGGAATGGACACAAAACTTGTTCTTCCATCCAGAATGCTTGGAATTGGGGGTGATTAACACCATGGTGATCTTCATTATTTGTTGGGCCAGGCCATATCAAGCTCCTAGAACCAGGACCAGAGGTGGCTAAGAATCCAAATGACCTCTACACTATCTGTATTACCAAGACCAGGCCAGAGCCTGCCCTAGGCCCTTAAGCTAGTACAGGGAGCCTATGTCTAGGACCCATCTCCTTGGAAGAAATGACATGCACCCTGAGTTGCCTTTCTATGTAATTCTACTTCCTTGTGCACTGGGGATTGTATTACACCAGGAATATATTTTTTCAAATCATACTGTTTAAATTTGTTGGGAATAGATTATCTGGCATCAGACTCTCTTGAAGTTTTGATCCAGGTTGAGAAATTGGAGTCAAGTTTTCACTCTCACCTCTTCCAGGCTCATCTCCCTGCCTGCCTACCCCAGAGGATTTACATTTTATTTGTATTTTACCTTTTAGTGTGTGTGTGTTCTTGTGTTTGTGCTCACACACCCATGTGTGGGTGCATATGGAGGTAAGATATTAATGTCATGTGCCCTTGTCTGTTGTTCTCAACCCTGTTTCCTGAGACACGGTCTCTTAGTGAACCTGGACTATTCCAATTCAGTTTGCCTGGCTAGCCAGCAAGCTCCAGGGTGTCATTTATTTCTGCCTCCCAGCACCGGGGCTACAGGTGTGTGGCTTTTAAATTGGTGCTGGAGGTTTGAATTCAGGTCCTCACGATGGTCATTTGCACGGCTAAGACGGGGGGATGGGTAAAAACAGGATTATAATCATTATAGTGGGTCAGCGGGAAGACTCATCTCCAGTCAGACCAGATATTGAGAGAATCTTAGATGGGGGACAAAATAAAACAGTTCAACATGGGAAGGCCATTTAGACTCAGAGTCAAGGGACCAAGGCTGGGAAGCTCCCTTTCAGGAGACCCTGTGGAAAGAGCCGTTTATCTTGATGCTTAACATTACAACGATTTAGCCCAGTCACTCTTAATCTAGAGTCTGTGTGTTCCCATAAAGACCCTCTGGGAAGCACTTGGAGTCCAAAGAGCTCTACAGGGAAAGAGAATGATGCTCTCATCTTGGATAGCCTCTAAATGAAAACTAGCATCCCATCAATGACGAACGTGGGCTATCAACTACAGAACTGTTAGCAGAATCAGAGAATTTGCCAACCAAGTAAGTCACTGCTATTTTCATATCAAGTTATAGCTGCTGCAGATATCTCAAGAATATAGTGCTTGTAGGCCCCGCTGCCAGCTCTCACTGTTCAAGCACTAAAAAGCACATTTATTGCTATCTTCTGCATTTTTTAATATTATTGAGCCTATTTTAAGTGAATTGGCTTATTTTTCAACTCTACTTGTTTGCCTATTTTATGTTGTTATTTAAAACTATGACTTCCAGGAAGCAAGATTTTAGCTTTTATCTTGGTGTCTGTGTATGAAACATCTGTGGCAATACATTAAAAAAAAAAGAGTTATAGAGACCTTAATTTAGTAGCATAATTAATGATCTGAGAAATGGTCATGAATTGAGTTCAGAACCACTATTTATAATTAATATGTAAATGTGTCTCTGTGAATTTTTATGTTGTGCAAATATCAACAGAAAGCCTCTTAATTTAATAGCATGTATTTTTATTTTCCCCTATTTTATGCTTTTCTGCATCCCACAAAATTTCTACAGTGATATCATGTGATTCTTAAAATCAGAATTTCACTAAGGAGAATTAAAATAAACTTTTGATTATACACCATTATATACTTCTTCACAGTGCATAAACTCAAGAACATACTTAATAGAAAGAACATATGTAATAACACAATGTAGAAATTAATTGGGTAATTAGTGACATATACCAAATATTGTTTTGAATATCATATATTTAATCACTATATAATTTAAAATGCAATCAGAGATAGGTTTAATAACTCATTTGCTAGATTGCTGAGGATTTAACAGTAGGCTTATCCAATGTTAGATGCCACTTAGAGCACGCCAATGGGAAGAGTCAAAAGCAAGGAACTCTTCACTTCCTTTTCACTCTCCACTGTGGTCTAGCAAGTGGAGAATTTTTCCTGTGGCCTTGGGACACCCATCCATTCCTTTCCTTCCTGTTTGGCTCTCACCCTAGATGGCTAGAGCACACACTTAGACTCCACAGGGCTCCTAATGCGTGGAGGATTTCTCAACCCATGCCCTTCCCCTCCCCTTCTTAGCTGAGCTGTCATTCTTTCTCAGAAAGTCACTATACACCATCTGCCCTCAAGTCTTCTTTTCAGAGTGCCTCAGGACCCAAGATTTGTCCACTTCCCTGCATAATCACCCTTCCTATTCACAACCTTTCAGCAACCCAGGAAAGAAATGGGAACTGGAAGAAAAGAAGACAAAAAGAGAGTCTTATGAAATTCTGCAAGAGTGACCTTGGCCAATAGGACCAGCATGGAGCAGAGCATTATGCAAGGTTTCAGGATGACATAGCCACAAAGCCTGGGCATGGGAGGAAGGAAGTGATTGAGAGGCTACAATCCAAGTCACCTCATAGGCTGTGTCCGGAGGGCTGTCTTCAGATCTTCCACAACTTTGTTCTTCATGTCTGCCTCCTCATCTTCAAATTCATACAGGTTCTGCATCTGAGGCCCACAGGTAAATGGAGGAGAAATCACACCAAGCTGTTTGCCTTCAAGGCCTCGGAATCCCAGAGTAGCTGTGACTGGGGAGGGCACCCTTGCCTTGGGAAGGGTGAGGACTCAGAGAATGTTGTACCATGATAGTCACACACTGAGAGAACACAGGTTCTGGTCTGTGACTTCACTTTCTGTATTCAGGGAATAGAGGGAATTACTGGCCCAGCCTATTTTCCAAGATATGTGACGTCCAACCAGGCTAATTATATGTTCAACTAATTAAGAAGCACTCTGATGTCCAACGTGGTGGATTTTGTAAGACCTCAAAATTACTGGAGAGCTGCTGAGCCTTAGTGAGTGTGGTACTGGAGAGCAGGAAAGGTGGTTTGGTGTTGGGGGAACCACTGCCTTCCAAGACCTGTCTATGTGGGGGCAAGGCAGGGGACATTTACCGCAGCCATGGCGTTGATACGGTCAATGTAATAGTCAGGCCAGCTGGTTGCCAGCTTGTTGGGATCCTCCTGCTCCTGAAACAAGAAGGATGGACTTAGATATGTCTGATCTGTGGACCATGGGATACATGTATCTCAGGATAGCTACAAATGTGGCCCAACACATTAGTAGATTGACAGCGTTGTGCCACAATGTCAAAGGGTTGAACACTGCAGGACAGACAGATTCATAGGCTAAGACCAAAGTATCATTTGAAATCTATAGAGGATCAGTTCCCAGCCCTGACCACAAGGGCAATGTGTGGAAATTGCAGGTCATCCCAATGCTTCTGTTTCTTCCTCGGTGAACTGTTCCCTCATACTGACAATGAAGTTGAAACCGTTTTGATTTATGTGACCACCAAGGGAGAGCAGATATCGTGGTGATTTTCAGTGAACCACATGTATAAACCCTAAAATATTTTTCTGGCTATTCCTACTTTGTTTATAGTTAATAAAATACTATTTTATGGTTGTTGAGCCTCATACAAATTTATATTTTTATGCCTTCCATTTGTGTGTATATGCATATATGTACATGTCTGTGCAAGTCCAGGTGCACGTGCATCTGTGTACACATGTAGGTGACAGGCTGAGAACAACCCTAGGTGTTGTTCCTCAGGTGCTGCCTACCTTGTTTTTTGAGACAGGGTTTGTCACTAGCCTGGCGTTCATCAAGTAGTTTAGGGTAACTAGCCATCAAGCCCAAAGAAATCCTACCTAAATGTGCTGACTGCCACACATGGATTTTCATAAGCCTACATTCTGTGGGTCAAACTCAGCTCCCCACACTCGTGCACTTACCAATGGGCTATCTACCCATTCCATCTTCTTTGAAATTTAAAAAGCCTTTTTATTATCTTGTATAGTGGTTTGGATAAAAAAGTGCCCCCCATACATTTATACATTTGAACACTTGGTTCCTAGGCAGGGAGGTTATGGAGCTTAGGATGTGGAGCCTCCTCAGTGTGCTGGGAAGCAGGCATAAGAAGGGAAGCTACACTTCCCATCCTTGCATCACACTGCCCCTGACCTAGCATGAGAATATGGCAGGTGCCTGCCTCATGGGTTTCTTATTTTCTTAGGCTTACCCTCTGCGAATCCTAATTCTCAGATTAAGATAAGGATGCTTTTCTTCCCTTTTGTTGTTGTTTTGTTGGTGGTGTTGGTGGTGGTCTGTGGTATGTGTGTGGAATGCTAATATATGAATGTATGTACGTGTGCATGCACATAGGGGAGCCAGAAGACAGTTTTACATGTTATTATTCCTCAGGAGCATTCACCCTATTTTTTGAGATA
>CAJQZJ010001969.1:4023198-4044065 GCA_907164525.1 Lophiomys imhausi
CACTTTACTGACTAGGGTCTCTTACCAGCTCATACTTCGTTTTTCTTTACTGTTTGTCCTCACATTCTTAGTGTGATGCTGGTACCTAAACTACCTCTTGAATGAATTAAAGAAATAGTGAATGAATGAAGAAATAAGCATCAGAGCTGCCTCTGCTGGGGGCCCTGAGGTGGAGCAAGAGGGGTTGAGATGGAGGAGCACCTTCTTCTTGCTGCAGTAGATCTGCCATTTCTTCTCTGGTGGTAGTGCAAACATGGCCTCCCGGTTTTTATCTGTGAGGTCCAATTCATCCTACAAAGACAAGAGGAAACACGCCTGAATACGAAGTTCTACAGGAGATTACAATACCCCAAACTATTGCTCAGCACATGGTCCTTCTGCGGGAGAGCATCACACACAACATAAGGCATCACTTGTTCTGCTATAAGCAAGGTCCCAAGCCCTTCCCTCAATCAAGGGCAGCTTCTACTGGAAGCTCATTTGCTTCCTGCCCACACATTGTCATTGCAAATTCCCTTCCTGCTCCAGGCCACCCTGTTCTTACTCTTCTGCTTTGCTTTGCTGTTCCCTCATCCATTGCGTGCCTGCTTGTCTTCACAAATTCTGCTAACACCTTAGGTTAAAACTTGACAGTGAAAGCCCTGTGCCATTAGATCTGGCTTTGCCTCTCTCTCAGATCTCCCCATCCTTTTGCCTGCTGATTGAATCTCTTCTCTGAACTTTCCTGGATTCTTCAAGCTCAGCATGGGTGGGGGAAGCTGGTGAGGGCCAGAGGCTGAGTAGTGGGAAGGGTACACCATACCAAAGGATGCACTGACATTAATCTGAAGCCCTTCTACCTTCAGGACACCCAGTGAGGCTGTACAAGGCTCAGGGCTCCACCAGGGTTGGCTATACTTCCTGAGGAACAAGCCTCTGAGGTTGTCATATTTTGGGGTTGTTCTCTTGGTGACTTGGGTGACTTTATAGGCTTGGCTATGCTGGGTGGCTTCTAAAGAGCTGTTTTGTTTAGTTTAGTGTGTTTGTTCATACATGTGGATATCAGAGGACAACATTGGGCGCTGTTCCTCAGGGTCTGTCTACCTTGATTTGTTTCTGAGACAAAGTCCCTCCCTTGCCTGGAGATCACGGAGTTGGCTAGGCTGGAGAGCAAGCAAGCCCCAAAGATTCACCTGCCTCTGCCTCCCTAGTGCTAGGGTTTTAAGTGCAGGTCATCTGTCAACTTTTTCTTTTAGGTGAGTGCTCTGGGTTCAAACTCAAGTCCTTGTGCTTCCATCACAAACACTTTGCCAATTGACCTATCCCCACAGCTCTTGTTTAATTCTGTTTTGACACAGGCTAACTCTGCAGGCCACGCTGGCCGCTAACTCTGCAGGCCACGCTGGCTGCGAACTCTGCAGGCCGCGCTGGCCGCGAACTCTGCAGGCCACGCTGGCCCAGGACTTACTATGTAGCACAGACTTGCCTTAAATTCCAACCATCTCCCATATGCCTCAAAGCTTTCTTTTTGCTTTTTGTTGTTGTTGTTGTTGTTGTTGTTTTTGGGTTTTTTTTTTTACCATGTTCCCTGTGAGCTATTTTGAGGATCATCAAAGAAATGGTTATCCAGCCATGTGGGAAACATAATATGCTTTTCAACTCAATTGTGAGCTAATCTGGTTTGTGTATGTGGTACTGGGGATTGAACATGCTAGGTAAGTGCTCTACCACTGAGCTATAGCCCTAACCCCACCATGAAATTTTAAAAAGCAAAAACAGAACATATTAAGACCACAAAGTATAATACTAATCTTTATATTTTTAAGTGTGATAAACAATAAGAGTTATATCTACAAGAGGTATAAAACTCCTCTATAAATGTTATAATACATATAAAGGTATAAAATGTTGTAATATCTATAACATTTCTCCATGTTTTTAATCAAGAGAGAATTTTAAGGATACTTTGTGTGCGTGTATGGTGTGTTGTGTGTGTGTATGTTTGTGTGTGTGTTTGAATGTGTGTATATTGCGTGTGTGTGTGTGTGTGTGTGTGTGTGTGTGTGGTGACATGAGTACAGATATTCATAAAGGACAGAAGAGGGTATCAGATCCCCTGGAGCTGAAATGATAGGCAGTTGTAAACCAGTCAGTGTGGTGCTGGGAACTAAACTTGAGTCCTCTGTAAGAGCAGTTAACACTCTTAACCACTGAGCCATCCTTCCAGCCCTGAGGCCTTAATATTTAAGACTTCTCCTTCTCTAAGTTAGAACTATTAAGTAGAAATGTATTTGGAATGGCTTAATTTAAAATGTTCTTGTCACACTAAAAAAATTAAAGAGAAAAAGTAGATGAAGTTAATTTTAATGTTACATTTTATTTCAGCTAGTATACCTAAAATATGATCATTTCAACATGTAATAAATGTAAAAAAGATCAGTAATATATTTTACAATTTTTCCTTTTCTTTTTATATTTTTTTAAAATAGACTTTCTTGTAGCTCAGACTGGTCTGTAATTCACTATATAGTCAAGAATGACCTTGAACTCCAGATTCTTCGGCCTCCATTTCCCAAGTGCACCACCACACCTGGCTCATTATTTCTTTCAGACTAAGTCTTCAAAACCCCATGTGTATAGCTGCCCACTCTCTGTGTCCTGCGGGGGTGGTCAGCAGTTCAGCTTAGCTCAGGTGGCCAGCAGCTGCCATTGGACAGCATGTACCACAATGCTTTAAAATTTTTCTCATCAGCTCGCCTGCCTTTGAAATGCAACATGTCTACAGACATAGTGACAAAGAGAACGTCTTTTGTCAACTTGTTCTCCACAGAGCCCAGGAGGTAGTCTTTAGTGTTCTTAGATCCAAGCCAGGTCCTAGGCAGGAACCAGACATCTCTGCCTCCATGTTTCTAGTTATTTGCCCCCCTGTTCCAAGGCTCTCAGAGGCCCTGTAGAATCCTACTTCCTGCTTGCTTCCAAAATTAAAGGGTCCCATGCAGTTTGCAAAAAGCAACTGAGAGAGTGCTATCAAGAGTTCTCAGTGTCTCTTCTGACTCTTTCTAATGGCAGTCAGGCTGGCCCAGCACCAGATGGCCTAGAACCAAAGGGAATGGAAGGCAGTTCCTTTGAGCTGGGGACCATTTCATGTCTGGCTCAGTGAGGGTCTGTTTCCTCTACAGGGAAGGTGCTTTGGGAAGCCTAACTCAACCCTAAGAAAGCCTTGTGGAGTGGAGAACTCAGTACACAGGTTCATAGCCTCTGTCCGTCTGTTTGTCTATCCACCCGTTTCCCCATCATCCATACCCTCTCAACCCTTCCCTCACTGACCACCAGCTCTGCGAAGCAGACATTGAGCTCCTCTGGATTCGGGATGGGAGTGGAGAACTCCAGATACTGCAATGGGTGGTTGTCCCGGAGGTCGATCTCAGGTATGTCACTGCCTCCAAAGCAGCAAAGGAAGCCCAGGCCATGGTGACTCCTCTTGCGGAGGGCCATGGTTACTGCAGGCTGGGGTGCTCGGCAGGCAGGGGCCTTAGGTCCTCATCGGCACAATCTAGGTAATGGGACAGAGAGAATGGGTAGTCATGAGAAAGATCCAGGCAGGTAGGGACAGCAGCCACTCTGCCTTCAGACCTCCTGTCACAGAGGCTGTTGAGGGTCATCAGCTCAACATCGAAGGCCTGCCCTGTGTCTCACAGACTCTCTGCTTCCGGCCCATTCACCTGGAGTTATTCAACTGTCCTCACCAGACTAGCAGGTGTTCCCTGACATGGACATTTCCCTACCCCTCTCTTTGTCCCTGGAGAAATGAAGAGGAGAAGAGTCACACATGTGACCTTCAGGTGGGCAGGGCTGGTACTTATCTCATGTTTTCCATGCCTGTGGTAAGAATATCTTAGCAGTTCTCAGGCTCCAGGAGGATCAACATCCAGTGAGATTCATCGATCTGATTCATTCCAGGGTCTAGGAGTGATGGCATTAAAGGCAATAGGGGTCTGGAGAGTCAGGTGTTAGAAGAAACTCTGAGCTAATTATAGGGCACAGCCCCTGATGCACTGGCCTCCAGAGAAGGAGAAAAAGAAAGGAGACTTCCCAACTCTTTCCCACTCTCTCATATTCAGATGTGTTCCAAGTAGCATGAAATATCCACAAGACAATGGCTCTCCCAAATGTTTTGAAGGAGGCCAGTGTCCTCAGCAAGAGGAGGGCTGGGAGATTAAACCCCAGGTCAGTTGTGGCTGCCCTTTGATATAGTGAACATATTTGGGGAAATCTAGTCAGATGTGTTTTTCATACCCACCAAGAAGAGAGGCCATTGCTCTGGCCAGAAACTAGAACAGATGGGTTTGAACAGAAAGGGTTAACTCATTGACTTACCTTTGGGGAAGCATTATTTAGTGATGGCAGCTGGAGGAGGAGAACTAGCCCCCAGCAGGGTTACCATGACTACCCCTGGATTGCTTAAACCATGGGCATACAGACCTCTTTAGGGCATATCCACCCTCCACCTCTGGCTCCTAACACACTTCCGGTGGCCTGAGTGAGTTTAATAAGGAGACTAATAAGATTCACATACTTCAGTCTTGCCCAGCTCACCTCCCCACCCCTTATACATAGAGCTTCATTTTCTAAATATAAATATAGGATCTGGGTTTGGTTTTTTTTTTTTTTTTTTTTTTGCTCGTGTGTGTGTCAAGAACCATGATGCACATGTAGAAGTCAGAGGAACAGTTGTACGAGTTAGTTCTCCCCTTCTGCCATGTGCATTCTAAGGACAGAATTCAGATTGTCAGGCTTGGTCCAATCACCTTCGCCTGATGAGCCATCCTGCCAATCTTTTTAATTAATGTGGCAGAGGTTGTTAAGATACTTTTGAGTCTCAGTGTTTAGATTTTTCTCCTATAGCTAGACTATTGATACATGAAGCAGTATCCATGACTGTCACAACATCACTGCTGAAAACGCTGATGAGGACAAGCTCTCACATCCCAATGACATAGCAGCCACATTTTCAGACCCCAGTGTACTCTCCGTCCATACATGGGGACATGTCCATCAGTTAGCTCTAAAACACATGGGACTGTTCATTACCAGCCCTGTTTCCTGCACAGCAATGTGAGACTTAAGTTATACCAACTCTGGAGCATTCCTTTGGCCCAAGCTTTAGAATCTTACAGAGGAATAAACAAAACAAACGTGGCACATGTGAATCCTAGAACCTTCTAGAAAATAGCACTTTACTCTCAGACTCCTAACAAACTTTATGTAAGCTCTCATTTAAGTTACAATCCATTTTAATTGCCATTCTAGAACCTTTTTTTGTTGCTGATTCACTTTTTATCTTTTTTTAAATAAATCTTCTGATATGCTTTTTAATAGGCAGACAAGCCTTAAATAAAGCATTCTACAAGAGCTGGGTGACACTGGTTCTCTTCTTGATTGAACACTGGCATTCATACATATCTGAGGCACCTTGAAGACACAGGCTGCATTCCCTACCTCTCTGGTGACTTTCTTTTCTATAGGTAATAAAAGACTTGCACTTAGCTCAATCCATAGGTCTACACCAACCTAAAAATTACCTACGTTTTCAGAAAATGAGGATAGAGGGCCCTTTATTAAGCATCCAGGAAATACCAATTGAAATCGCTCAGTAGGAGCAGTTGACAAACAATCTGGAACTTTGAATCCATGAATAAAAGGAGAGTTATAGGGACTGGGATAGGGGAGTCACTGTCTGGGGTTACGGTGGCAAAGACTTCGGATGAGTGAGGAGGGGTATCTGGGAATTTTCTATGGGATTTGGCAGCTGACAACCAAGATGGATGATGTTTGTTACTCTTTCATTGCTGTGACCAAAAAAAAAAAAAACCCACAAAAAACACCTGACAAAAACAACATAAGAAGTTTGCAGGAATAGTCAGTCACTCGTGGTGGGAAGGACACAGAAGCAGGACTGGGAAGTAATCGCTCACATCACATCTGCAGTCAGTCCTGGAAGAGGGAGCTATGAATTCTAGCCCACAGCTGTTTCCTGCCTTTTATGCAGCCTGGGACTACAAATCTGTGGAACAGAGACAGGTCTTCACCTCAGTTAGCCCAATCCAGATTATCCCTCACAGACAAGCCCAGAGATTTGCCTCTTTGCTAATTCTAGAGTATGTCAAGTTGACAGTCAATATTAACCATCAGGGTGGAAAAGACAGGGCCCTAGTGTCCGGGGGTCAGGCTTTGTCAGGCTCCAAATCTGAAGGCAGATGAGGGCTGAGCACTACCATGATGGATACGAAGCTAGTCTCCTTTGTTTCGCCAGCCTTGTCAATGTGTCAAAGGGAACTGGTGAGCAAGGCATTTCTGGGTTGAGTGCAGATACGTGAAGAAGCTTCCAGAGGCTGGGGCAATGAGGCTAGGCTAGTCACATGACGGAACTCTAGGAGGGTCAGACTGATGGTGAGGAGGACTGTGGTCCCCTGTTCTTGCCTTCACCGGATCACGTTCCTGAAGCCTGAGTGTCCCTCAGTCTTCTCTGCTCTGCTGCTCCTACAAGACCAGCTAAATCATGGCTATGGGCCAGGATGACCCACACTGGTACAGGTTTACACCAGCTGTTCACAGCCACTACTGCCCTGGTTGGCCAGTATCCTTGTGATACCCGTCAGTATATGTGACATTTCCTCCCAGTGTGGGGATCTAGGTAGGTACAAGGTCTGCTCACACCTCTGCTTGTCTGCTTTCTTAGTTCCAGTCACTTGCTGGCAGAGCCAGGAGCAGAAGCCTGGAAGCCAGGCAGCCTCCGCTTTGACTCCTGCCTTTGCCTATCTGGTTGGGGTGACCTTAAAGATATCTCCTAGCTAGGAGCCCAGGTGCCTCCCCTGAGATACTGACATAATCACCATGTCTTCCCTAGGGGGTTCTTTGAGGAGTGAACAAGGCCATGGACATAAAGTGCCAGGAGCACCTGGGTGGTTAGGTGGAGACCAACATGTCTGCTGGGCTTCCATCTCAGGGCCACCACAGAGGAGACTGGCCCTGCCCAGGGGGACATTCCTTCAATGGGCCCCTGGGGAGGCTTAGGCCCAGGCTTAGAACAATTGCCTGCCAGAATTCAGGAGAAACCAAATTTTATCTTCAGAAACTGATGAATCGGGACAGAAGAATTGGCCCTTTCCTGCATTCTGAACTCACTAGTTAGAAAGTTAAACATAGAGATGGGGGCGCTGGAGTGACAGGCTACTTACTCTGATTTGATCTTTATATAAAGTGGACATGTATTGACACACATGTGTACATAATGATTACACATTAAAGAAGAACAGGGCTGGAGTTGGGAGATGGCTTAGGTGGCAAAGTTCTTGCCTTGCAAAGCATGAGGACCTGACTTCAGTCCCCAGAATCCATGTGAAAAAATTCCAGACATAGTTTTGCATGTGATCCCAGGACTGGGAACTTGGAGATGGGAGGTTCCCCAGGGCTTGCTGGTTTGCTGACCAGCCAGCATATCCTATTCAGTAAATTCCAGGCCAGTGAGAGACTATATGACCAAAAAAAGATAGGAAGGTGGATGAGTGATACTTAAGGTTATCCTCTGGCTTCTACATGAATGGTTGTAAACACACACACACACACACACACACACACACACACACACACACACAGGCATCCACACATACACTCAAATAACACAAATAGAGCTTGGAATATAGCTCAGTGGTGGAATGCTTGCCTAGCCTGCAAGAGACTCTAGTTCAACTCCCAACAATGCAACCCAAATCAATCAGTCAATCAAAATTTAAAAAGAAAAAGAAAGCAAAGCAGAAGCCAGTGACTGTCTATGGCCAGAACAGAGAATCACTGTAAAGCTCCTTTAAGAAGAGGAGCAGGATTGAGAAGTCACAGGGGACAGCAGGAAGCAAAAACGGAAGGAAACCCAGAGCACTTGAGCTCAGGCCGGAGGGACTGAACCTGCGTCCAGCGTGACCCACTTTTCTCTCAGAGGAAGCCTCCCCAAGTTCTCCAGCCTCTTGCCGTTTACATCTTCCCCTCTTCCTGTGGGGACAAAAAGGCACAAATGGGGTCAATACCTAATTTGACCTGCAAGCCCCCTGAAAGAGTCTCATCCTCACAGTCTCTCCATACTCTGAGCCTGGGGCTGGTCCCATCTCTCACTATACTTGTGGTTCAGCAGTCATGGTATTTCATTTCTGAGCCTCAGCATCCTCCACTGTGACAGTTGCCTTTGGCTGAAGATCTCCAAGGACTCTATGACCCCCAACTTTTCTCACTATCCGACTCAACATCTTCTTGAAGGCTTCTCAAGGGGCTCCCCTCAGTCCATTCTGAGCATCCCAGCTCCCCACATTCCACCATGAACCAGACAGGAAGGATGTCCTATCTCTCAATTCTGTTTCCATTTGGTCGGCTCTAACCACCCCCAAGCTGCAACCCTTCATCACTCCACACTGCATAGCTTTCACCCTAGGACTTCAAAAGCTCCCATCAGCAGTATTTATTTCTTGGTCTTAATTAAGGCAGAATAATGCTAATACTTCAGATTTGACAGTATGAAAGGCGCTGGAATGGATCTACATTTTATACCCATGAAGACCTAAGATCAATGGTGTCATTTTAAGGAAGTAACTAGGTGGCTAGGAAGATGGATAAGCTGATAAAATGCTCAGCGGGCATGCACAAGGACCTGAGTTTGGTTTCCCAGAACCCACATGAGAAGCAATTCGTGGTTGCCTGCACTTGTAATCCCAACACTGGGGAGAGGGAGACAGGTAGATCTCTATACTCATTGGGCAAGAGCCCAGTCAAAATGGTCAGCTCCAGGCTAGTGAGGGATCCAAGAAACAAGGCGGAGAGCTCTTAAGGAACACCATTCCAGCTGACCTCTGGCTTCTATAAGCACATACACATGTGTGCACACACATGTGCACATATATTTGTACACCCCCCCACACACAAAATAAGTGATTAAGGAACAAATAGCAGCAACAAAACCATGGTTCTAAGAGAGTCAGGACATCACATAAGGTCATGAAGCTAGTTGACAGCATAGGGAGGATTTTGATCCAGAACAGTTATGAAGCCCTAAGGGTTCCTGCCCAGTGGTCTAAGTCAGGATCAGTTCAGGATTTTCTCACACTCTGCAGATTCTGAATCTCTAACCCAGCATCTATGTTTCCTGTAAGTTGCTCTGGTGGCTCTGAGATCTTGGGCCAACTACACAGTGACCTTGGAATGAGTCAAATGGAGTGGGGGATGGGAGGATACGTTAGAAGAGGAAACATGGGAGAGATGACTAAGAATAAGGGCCCTTTGGGAAAGTGATATGGAAACTGGCTATTGCAGAAGCTATATGTTTGTGTGCATACATGCATATGGAGAGAGAGAGAGAGAGAGAGAGAGAGAGAGAGAGAGAGAGAGAGAAATTAAGTAAGGTTACCATATAAAAGGGTCATAATTCCACTAGACCCTGCAGGCTAACAAAAAGCCTAGTGCCTGGGACTGGTTACCTCTTTTGTAGATGCTGGCTGGTGGGATCTCATAAACCCCTAAACATTACAGGATGTTGCTAATTCTCTTGGTTACCCTCTATGACGGGAAGACTATTGCTGACGACCCTATATGCTTGAGCCACAGAACATGGGGAAATCCAGCTGGTACTGACCTGAAGATTCACCTCACGGGAAGGCTGTCATAGCGCTGGGAGGCGCTATCAACTCGGCTAGAGGAGAAAAGAACCTGTGAGCTGTAATAACTGGCCTGGCAAGATGTGTGCGCTGGTGCAATAATGACACACATATCATGGGGGTAGTATGAAACTCAGTTATAGTATCAAGTGCCAAAGCTTCAAGGGCTGTTAAATTGCTTGGTCAACTCTGCTTAGCTGCTCAGAGACCCAGCTAGGACTCACAGTTTGTTTTCTGAACTCCATTCATGGCCAGTGTTCCTGTTACAAAGCCAAAAACTGAGCCACGAGCCCCCTTTAGTTCTTGAAGCCAATGCTTCAAGAGTTTGAGTGCTCACACTCGCCCACTTCCCTACATGGTACAACAGAATGAACACTTGCTACCGGGTCACTCTCCTTGGCCTCATGTGTTCTGCTCTTAAGCTGTACTAGGTCACATGGTATAGAGAACCCAGGCCTGGCCTCAGAGGCCTCACACTGGCAGTGTGAGCCTGGACAGAACTAGGGAGGGGGCAGGCCACTTTGGGAAATAATCAAGCTCCTTTTTCAGAGCAAGCCTGCCTTAGAAAGGACCCAGCTGGGTGTGTACACATGGTCTCTCTCTAGATCTTTCATGGGTCTTTGCTGTCATTCAATGTCCTCTTATGTGCCATCTTATCACTTTCAGCATCTTAGCTGAAATCTAAGATTCAGCATTGACACCAGGTGTAACCCAGGGCCTGGCTGGACACAAATCCTACTCCACAGGTAGAACCAACCTTCTTGAAGCCAAAGTAGGGTATAGAGGGCAAGGACCAAAAGACAGGGCAGCTGATCTATCTACTAGAAGATAAATAACATTGAAAATGGTATATACAAGGTGATCCTTCACTTCTTCCTCCTCTTGTCCATATAATTTCATCTTTCAATCAACTCATTCATTCTTTCTAATAAAGATTTATATGGTATATGCAAATAGTAAAAGTGCATGTAGTGTGTATGTAGACGGTATATGGGTATGGTATGTGTGAATGGTAAATATGCATTTAAGGTGTATATGGATGGTATGTATAAAGTGCATGTAGATAATGTATGTAGATAGTATGTATGTGTGGTTCATTAGATGCTATATGTGTACATGTCCTGTGGGTAAATGGCACATGTACAACATATGCATTTTGTGCATATAGTATATGTGCATGTATAGAATATGTGTATAGTATATATACATGTGTAGTATATATCTATGTGGTGTGTGTGAGTAGATGGTGTATATGCTATATGTAAATGGTATATGTGTGCATGTGTGGTGTGTGTACATAGTGGTATATGGATGGGATATATGCATGTACAACGGGTATAGATAGTACATATGTATGTACAGTGTGTACAAATGATACATATGCATGTGTAGTGTGTGTAGAAGGAGTCTATGCATGTGTGTATAGATAAGATATATCTATGTGTGATGTGTGTAGATAGGATATGTACATATATGTAGATGGCATAAACTTGTATGGTATATATTTGAGGATGGAATATGTGTAGTTGTATATGTTTAGATGGTTTATATATGTGTGTGGTTCTTGAATAGGTATATATGCACATATGGAGTAGGTGTGTAGGTATATGTGTATATAATATGAGTTTATTAAGTGTATACATATATATATGTAGATGATATGTGTGTATGTGGCATATGTTAAAGATAATTTATATGGTTTATATATAGTATATGTGTGTAGATATATATGTGTGCAAAGTATGCATGTATGTGGCATATGTACATGTGTGGTATATATGCTGAGGTGACATGTGTATATATGTTTGTAGAGTGTAGATATTATATGTTCATGGGTACAGTATGTGTGTAGAGGGTAAATGTGCATGTGTGGTATACATGTTTAGGTGGTACATGTGTGTGGTCTATGTATGTAGATGCTGTATGTGCATGTGAGGTGTGTGTAGATATCATCTGTGCAAGTATGAGTTGCATGTTTGTATAAGTAGTATGTATGTGTGATTCGTGTCTGTATATAAGCTGCATTATACACTGAGCTTTGTATGTGTAAGTATTCATGAGTGTTTGGGGATGTGTGTGACTTGTGCATATGGTGTGTTAGTGTGAGTGATACATATCCAGGCATGGTGTGCAGTATCTGAGTTATGGTGTATATGCGTAGGTACTGTGTTGAAGGTAGGTTGTATTTAGGCATGGCTATGTGTTACTCCTCAAGAAGTACACCATGGCTGCTTGGAGTCTCAAGTCTAAGCAGGAAAAGACCAGTCAGCTCTGGAACACATGCTCAGAGGAGCCATTTACAACCCCAAAAAGCAGCACCATGCCACCTTCTCACCAGTGAGTCCTCAGCTGGCATCATATTTAGGAACTGACTGGGGAACAAGGAGTTTTACTTCAGCCTCCCATGAGCTACTTGATGGCCTGGGGTCAGAGACCAGTGAATCGCTGTTGGTGTGGCAGTAGGCCAGAGCCTGAGTTCAGTCACCTGTTTCATCTCCCAGCAACTGAGGGACATCAGGATGCCTGACTGAAACCAGCAGTGATGCCCAGATGAAGGTCCATCCCCATCATACAATATCTGATACTGTATTTTGGTTCAGTTTTGTTGGTGTGTGTGTGTGTATGTGTGTGTGCACGTGTGTGCTCTCACACTCATATATGTGCATGCCTGTGAGTTCAGCAAATGTAAGTGAACTTTCATGGGTGCATATTACACTGCAGCATGCCCTGCCTCTGCTATGGGAAATCAGCTGGTAAGTTTTAACTGGTCCTGAGAAACCCAAGATGGAAGAAAGGAATGGATGCAGCCCAAACAATTCCAATGCTTCATACCTCAAACCAATCCAAACCAAAACCCCAGCACATCTCTAGGAAGGACACTAGCGTGTGTTGAAAACTGGATTAGGCTCATGCTCCTTATCTTTTTCTTCCTCTCACTTCCCCTATCCCTCCTCCTCCTCCCTCTTTTTTTGGTAATATTGGAGAGTTGAGCATTGAACCCAGAGCCTTGAGCACACTAAGTACCCCACCATCTAGTCACACACACCTGCCCTCTTTTGTCTTATGTTCACCATTTATTTTGAGACAGGCTGCCCTTGAGCTCACTCTGTATGTAGCTCAGTCGGGCCTTGAACTCGATATCCTCCTGCCTCAGTCTCCCAAGAAGCTGGCAGTAGAGGCCTGCACCATCAAGCCTGGAAATTCACCTTTGTGCTCATGGTTGCATTTAATTATCCAATCATCCTGCTAATGGGATTTTATGATTTGATGATTTGCAATCCTGAGCACATTTCCACCTCTGAGCTACCTGTTCAGTACTGAAAAAAAAAATAAATAAAGTTTTGAAACTGGGCCTCAGTAAGTTACCCAGACTACCCTTGAACCTACTATGCAGCTCAAGTGTAACTCAAGTGGTGGTCCTCCCACCTCAGCCTCCATCGTAGCTAGGATTACAACCCTGTGCCATTAGGGCCAGCTTTGCTTCTTTTTATATACAAGGAAACTGAGGCTCTAAGAAGCCCAGGCACTTGCCCAACTAAAGTTCACAAAGCATGCAAACCTCCACTTCACTAATTTCAAAGCCCAGAAACAGCTGTTCCATTGTGCGGAAATCAGAGGACATCAGCAACAGTGTAAGCAGAAGGCATCATCCACACAACCACGGCATCGCCTAAGGTATGCATGTCAATCCAGCCTCTCTTCACCCATCCCAGCTCTCAGAATAGAACCTGGCTGTTCCAGAGAGCAGCCTGGCTCAGAGCTCCAGCTGTAGGCAGCTATCTGGCTGCATCATCTGACCACACAGTCCGAGAGAGGTCCTAATGATCTGGTCCCCAGGGCATGTCAGCTGGGTATATTTCAGATCTACGCCCTTCTGCCACTGCCTTGAAACTTTTTAATATGTTTTAAATAAGAAACCCTGCATTTTCCTCTTACCCTGGGTCCTGCAAACCACGAAGCCAGTCCTTCCCGTCTCTACAGTGGCCAGCTCAGACACGATTTCCCAAGAAGTGCAGCCTGGGCCAGCCACTCCCTGTATGTTTCCAAATTTGTTACCCACAGTCCCTCAATGGGCAGGACTGGAGGCAGATACATTAACTTTAATCTGGGTGGCTTCCTGCCCTGACAGCCTTGGTCCACACTGCTCAGGAACTGGTCCCCATCGCCCTGATCGCTCTTCCCTCTGTGGTCTTACTCCTTCACTCCAAGCTACCACACTTCCTGTCACAGCGACCCACTTACTCTTCTGGGGGACTACCGGGCATAGAAAGCTGCTTTGAATCTCCCCTCTTCCCGGAGGCAGGAACTTGATAAGAGCTGATGAATTGCCATGTTCATTAGATTCCTGACTCTGTCCATAAAAAGATATTGTATTAAAGTAGTGATATGTTAAGCCTGCACAGAGATTGTATGTCTTTCATCCTTCTACAGTTAGATAAGTAATAGAAACTTGAATTAGTGTAGCTTTGCAATAGAGTAAGGAACTGCACTACTCCATCTCTTGTGGGTCTCTGTGTTACCCTTCTCATATCCCCAATATCCACCCCACCTCTTCTTCTCTCCATCAATCTCCTGTCCATCTACCCCTA
The DNA here is from genome assembly GCA_907164525.1 of Lophiomys imhausi. Taxonomy (NCBI): domain Eukaryota; kingdom Metazoa; phylum Chordata; class Mammalia; order Rodentia; family Muridae; genus Lophiomys; species Lophiomys imhausi. The sequence continues at coordinate 4,037,462 of CAJQZJ010001969.1, forward strand.
CTTCTGCAAAAACAGTGGGCTTTCTGGCCACTCCAATCCACCCTTACGCTCCCCAAAACCTTATGAGATCCTACTTCATAGAGAGTCGCAGTATTTGATTGATTTCATATTTGTTTATATTTTTATAGCAATGAGCTTTGCGCCATCTAGAGCCTGGTCCCAGGAGAAACAGTCCCTGGGACTCTGGCATGTCCTGTGGATGCACTCTCTACACCAATGAATTCAAACAGTCAGGTGTGCAAAGAAGAGAGAAGATTCACTCCTCAGAAATTAATCTTCATGCAGACCCAAGAAACCCAGGTCTTTTCCTCTTCAGCATCCACTAGAAGGCATGTAGAGCTTGGCCAAATACTCTTGAGAAAGGTCAAGTGATAATCAGAAAGGAATGTTCTTTTATAAGATTCACACACTTAAATCATACCTGAAATTCCCAGGTTAACTCAGGACATTTTGATTTCTAAACCCTTCATTTCTGGCTTTTCATTTTCTATTTTATTTATTTCTTGCAAAGCTTTACTTATTTTTATTTTATGTTGGATGAATGTTTTGCCCGCAAGTATGTATGTATACCATATGAATGCAGTGCCCACAGACACCAGAGGAGGGCATTATATCCTCTGGAGCCAGAGTTACAGAGGATCGCATTGGTATTGAGAATTGAACCCCTGGGTCCTCTGCAAGAGCATCCAGTGCTCTTAACCACTGAGCTATCTGTCTAACCCTTTTGTTTTTAGCTTTTGCGACAAGGTCTCACTATGTAGCCCAGACTGTTCTATGGTACGCTATGTAGTTCCCTACACTGGCCCTAAACTGATGGTGATCTTCCTGCCTCAGCCTCGGGGCGGGCGCAGGGTGAGAGGTGTGTCCTACTGCTCATTTTCATGTCAACCCCCAGCATCTTACACACAAATTCTGCAAGTGATAGTTTTCTCCAAGTGTTTCAAGGAACAGGCTACAGAGGCTGAGATCTCGCACCCAGAGCCACCCAGCCCTCCACGAACACGTTATTTGTGGCCCCTTCTCATTTGTGGCCCCTTTCCTCTCTATGCCCGACATCTCTACAAGGTCTAATCTCATTCTCTTTGTGGAAAGGCTCTCCCTTTCTCAGCACTGGGTGGTTGGGATGTTGACTCACCCATCCTGGAAACCTCACAACAATGTACCACCTCTATGCATCCTGCCGCTCCATCTGTCACCCTGACCAGGACCCTTGTCTCTGGTCTGTCCCTTCTTTGTGGAGCCTTCCTGCCTGCAATGATCCCTACTCTCTGTAGCTGCTTCTGTTCCGCAGATCCAGTGCCTCCCCTGTGCCACTCTGCCCAAAGACTGTCCACCCACAGTCCATTTCCGCGGTGGATTCTGCACCCCCCCCCCTAGAAAGACTTCCTTTCACCTAGAGAGTCTTCCCATAGCCAAGCTTCCCCCAGAGTCCATCTGTGCAGGGAGGCTCCACCCGGCTGCCCTTCCCATTCTGTTGGTTCTCACCTGGTAAGCCTCTCTTCTTATTGGTACCTGCTGCCCTCCCCCTATCCTGGCATATATATATCATCCACCTTCAGGCAGATCTACTGCTTCCTGAATTACAGCCACTCTTGCCGAGCCAGGACATTCCTCATTCTGGTACAACATCTCTACAGTTTAGAAGGAACTATATGGTACCCAGTTCAGTGCCTGCCACTTAGTGGGCATGCTGGGACACAGTCAAGGTTAAGAGCCTGGATGATGCTTTGCTTCCCCTCTCTGAAAGACCCCTTCCAGTTTCATACCCTGGACAAGTCCAATGATCCACCGAGAACTCTTCTTTCTATGACCTCCATCTTCATAGATTTCCACTCAGACCCAGCCCAGGAACTGCGGACCTCCTCCCAAGCCGATGTTGCTTCTCCTCCCGCTTTAGACCACACCCGAATCTATCTGGGAATGGCCTTGCAGGCCTGAGGTTCAAAACCACAGAGGTGCTTTCATTATTCCACCATGCCAGTATCATCGTTCTGCACCTGGCACAGCCTGAGTGTTATCTCTTGCTCACAAAAACAAACTTTGACTTTTCTCAGTCAGGGTTCTAGTCCTGGCTGTCCTCAAAATTACTATGTAACCGAGGATGAACTTGAACTCTCCTCCAGCCTCTCAGGTTCTGAGATTACTGACATGTGCTCTTATACAAAGTTTTATGGCATGCTGTGGATCGAACCCAGGGCTTCATGCAGGCTGGGTAAGCACTCTGCTGACTGACTTTCCCTCAGAGTCCTTCTCTGGAGGGAGCTTATAAAACTTTTCAACATCTCAGCACCTCAGTTTTAAGTTTGAGGGAGAGTGCACAGAGAAATCAAACACTGGGTCAAAGTTTACAGAACATAACCCCTTAAACTGGGATTACAGATTTTGATCAGCTGGCCAAAGCTCCTATACATCTCCCCAACACACACACACACACACACACACACACACGCACGCACGCACGCACGCACGCACACACGCACGAACACGCACACACACATGCACACGCACAGGCATGCAACATACAGACAGGCACACACACGCACACACATACACACGCACACGAACATGCACACACGCACACACACCATGTTCTCTGTTTATAGACTATCTAATGTTGACACCCAGTCAGTTCTCCCTACAAGTGTTCAGTCAATTCTGCAACCACCTATGTGGACTTTCCTACTCCATCCAGCCACTGGGGACATGACTCTATTGTCACAGCATGCAGGGGACTGGTATGCAAAGCCTTGCATGCCTGGCTGTGGCTTTGCTTCCCTCACCCTCTGAGCTTTCATAAGCCCTAAGCACAGAACAGTTTCTGCAAGGCACTGTCCTCACTGGCTGAATGCCAGCCCACGCTGAGCCAACCCCTTTCTTCTCTGCCCCACTGTTCCACTCGTACACCTTTTCTTGGCTTGAAGCCATAACCGCACTAACAAACTACCTGCTTGTATGAGAGCCTTGGTTTCCAAGCTCTCATCTCGTATTAGCTTTTTCTGCTGGATCTCAGATGGCAGTGCATCCTAAGTCACCTAGATGCCCTCAGAGTTCCAGGTGGGCAGGCATGGGGTCAGGAGCCAGGCACCTGTACTTCTGCAAGTTCCTCTGAGTGATAGAGACACAAGACTTTAGTTTTGGCTTGTCTCTGTCATTGTCCGTGGCAGTATTTACATCAATCTTTCCCACAATTCACCTCTTCTTTTCAGGGTTGTGATTGTGAGTGAAGCCTTTGGTGTCTCATCCCTAGCTACACGGTGTAGTCAATAGCAACATCTGGATCCCACTCCAAGACAACTAAGCAAGACACTATAGGTGAGCCTGGGGCCTGGGTAGAGGTCAATAGGGTAAGTGGCTCATCTTGGTGTGGTCAGGATTGTTCAAGCTTTATAACTGGAAAGTCTCACTTACAAAGAATCTTCTCAACTCAAGCAAGCTGAGAGAACTGACCACCTTACCAAGCTGGGACTTATAAAAAGTTGCCCAGGCCAGCCTAATCTAGAGTATCTTGGTCAGCACTAGGAATATCCTAGTCAACCAGCACTCCCCCTGACCTTCCTTTAAAGTCACAGCTCACCTGCTTTCTGTTGTCGCTTAAATATGATTATCTCAAAGTGGGTCCCCAGAACAGCAACAGTGCCACCCGGGAACTTGTTCAGAAAAGCAGAGCTAGCTACCTTAAACAATAATAATCAACATCTTTAACGTATCCATGTTCCTCCTGTAAATCATGTACCACCTTAGGTGCTTCCAGTGTCACAATTTAAATCATAAGAAATAGGCAAGGCCACTGTCACTGTGATCTCTCAGTGACATCTGATGAAGCTGAATCCAGAAAGCAAACTAATCAGGCTCCACTGTTCATTGGTAGTAGCCCCGTATTGACAACCAAGTATACTCTACCAGGAATCAATATGCTTCTCACCTTCAGAGTTCTCATGAATTCCTACCAGAAGGGCCTCAAGTTTAGTGATGAAGTCAGTAGGAATGAAGAAGTTAACTGTCAAGCCTGAGCTGGTGGGAGAGTTTGGAGGCTAGAAGTTCAGTTCCCTTGGGAGGGTGTAGTACAGATCAGAAAGGGCTTGGGTATAAATCCCAGGCAGCAATGTTTACTGGACTAAGTAGCCAGATTGATAAACCATCTAATTAAATTCAACAATAGCTCCCTAAAGTACATGGTGAGTGGTTTCTTTTTGAAGCCCATAGACTAAATTTTCTTCCTCTTGTTCCAGGACCAATGGGGAAATGGATCCAAGAAGCAGACAGACAGAGGTTCGAATAGCTGCCATGATTCTGAGAAAGCAGTTGTGAATCCATGGCTTTAGATTTCTGAATTTCCTAATGAGCAAAACCAAGTCATACACCCAGTTACCAATGGTAGACCTCCCCACAGGAGTAGGCTCCTGAATTCATCACCAAGACCTGGCCAGATGCACCACCCTTCAGGTGGCAGATCCAAGAGGAAGTGAGAAGGGTGTTGACAGGGCCAGCTCACAGTTCCTCCCAGAGTCATGAGTCAGATGCCTCTCCTCCTCCCTGAGGATGGAATGGGAGGCAAGAAAGAGTGAGAAGTCAGGCTTTTTTTCCAAAGTCTGTGTGAGCCTGGTTCTATTCACAGAGATGTCCACATGGCTTGGAGAAAGAAAGCTGGATGGTCTGATTTTGTACAAATTCCCCAGGTGTGCCCAAGGCACCACCAGTACTGAGCAGCACAGGAAAGCCTCTTTTGGAAGCAAGAATGCAGGAAGGTTCCTCCACTCCCAAGGCTTGCCGGTGCTTATGTATTCAATCAGAGAGACAGACAGTTGACCAGGAAGCCTGAACATCTTGCCCTTTACCTGGATCCCAGAAAGAGGAGAACAGGGATAAGTCAACAACTAAGCCTTCTTCAAATCTAAGGTGGATGAAAGAAGATTTTCAGCCAGGTTAGAGCCAGATCTCCTGCATGGCAGAAGCTCTCAGGGCTTCAAGTGTAGCCACCTGTTCCCAACCCTTTCATAGCTCTGAGCAGAGAGGGTTTAAATAATTAAGATGTTTCTTGTTTTCTTGGTTGGTTTCCTCATCCTGTCCAGGGCTGTGCTCCATCAGGTGTCAACCAGAGATCATCATGACAGTGACCTAATGTGTGACTTGAATGAAGGTACATGGGGCATGCAGGTCCATAGTAAGACTGTGGATGCACTGTAGGTCTTTGTATCATTGTTGTTTGAAGATGATTTCTCTGAGAAGACTGGAGGAGTACTAGGAAGATGGCTGAGTTGGTGGAGCATTTGCCTTACAGGCATTACAACCTAAGTTTGACCCCCAGAACCCGCATTTAAAAAGCCATGCATGGTGACACACAATTGGCGTCCCAGTGCTGGGGTGGTAGAGGCAGGTAAACCCCCGGGAGTGGCAGAGCAAGTCACCCTGGCCTACTTGGTGAGTTCCAGACCTGTGAGAGACCCTGCTTCAAAAATTATAGTGTATAATGCCAGAGGGACAATAGCCAAAGCTGTCCTCTGGCGTCCACATGTATGTACTCACACACAGGCACCTGCATACACATGATTGCATATGGACATACATACACTGACTTTTTTTTTTTAAGAGAGAAGACTGGGGAAGGTTTTGAATGCAATCAAAAGATAACAACAGCCCAGTAAGAAAGCACTGAGTCCTACGGCTGTGGGATCATGTGATCCAGAATAGGAGCCAGGACACTAGGGGGACACAGAGAAGGGACAGAACTCCTGAGAAAGGATGACAGGGGTCTATGCCATCTGTCTGACCGAGGGGCTGAGATTCAGTCACTCAAAATAGAGCTTCCTTTTCACCAACCCTGCAATTTCCTTCCCTTCCTCCCCTGCTCCCTGGACCACACACCACATGCCTGTGTCCAGACTCATCTGTTTAAACTGCCCCCCCCCGCCAAGTCCTAGCCCTGCCCTGGGGACTTGAGGAATATGAGAAATGTCCCCATTTCTAAGTGCTAGAGGAAAAGAAGTGAAATAAAAGGAAGGAAACCCTCCCTCTAGACCTGTCTTTGTAGGATTTCCCACCACTGCTCACAAGGCTGCTCTTCCCTCCACAGAGGGCCATCCTGACTCAGTATTACTATGACACCTGGTGCGAGCTTCCCAAATCAGGAGAGGTATCAGCAGCCTCCCTCCCATCACCCAACCTCAACAGCATCCATGCCATCTTTGCCAACCTCTACCCTTCCCTCTGTCATCATTTGGCTCCATGGTTATCCCTACCTTTTCCCATTTAAGCCTTCATCCGTCCACAGTTATCCAGACCAGAAATGTACAGTGAGGATTCTGATATAATGACAGAGAGAACCCTTGTGCTCTGGGAGCAAACACCAGGTTATGGGTACTCACACACTCCTAGTAGAAAGGAACTCCTTTTCTTGCTCAGCAAGTCTTCTGTGTGAACATGGACCACACACATGTCCATACATGTGTATCTGTTGTGTTCGCATCTGTGAAGATGTGCTTGCATGTGTGTGTACATGTGTGAGCATGCGTGTGAATAGGCCTGAAGTCAACTTTGGCTTTCATTCCCCAGGTACCTTTCTTTCTTTCTTTCTTTCTTTCTTTCTTTCTTTCTTTCTTTCTTTCTT
>CAJQZJ010001969.1:4044075-4059425 GCA_907164525.1 Lophiomys imhausi
CTTTCTTTCTTTCTTTCTTTCTTTCTTTCTTTCTTTCTTTCTTTCTTCCTTTCTTTCTTTCTAAGGCAGAGTCTCTCACTGACCTGGAGCTTGCCTAACAAGCTAGACTGGCTGGCCAGAAACCCCAGTGATCCACCTATCCGCACTTTCCAAGAAGTGCAAGTGCAAACACATGGCGTCATGCCCAGCACTTGCTTTGTTTTCACATGGGTTCTGGGGACTGCAGTCAGGCAAGCACTTCACTGACTTAGCTGCCCTCTCCAGTCATCCAAACTTCCGAGTCATGGTGAGATGCTGCCATGTTCTTCCTGCCTTCACTCTTGCATCCACAAAACACATGAAGGAAATCATACAACCAGACACATGCAATGAGCTTCATGCTCCAACACTGTTTTCTGATGCAGACTCTAGAGATTGGTTATATGCCAAGGCATGCCATCTTCTGTCATTGCCTGGACCCTGTGTCTGGCATGCAGCTTCAGGCAACATTTAACAGCCTGCGCTTATGTATCAGTCACTTGAGACAAAGGACAAAGAAGATGCTTTCCTGGGGGCCTGGTGGAAGAACATACATGCACAAGACTAGTGATGACGCAAGAGGGGAAGTTCACAGGGGCGGGTGCGAGACAGCCCTGTGATGGGAGCAGAGAGGGGGATCCACTACTGTGGCCACTTGATTAGAACTTCCCAGATGGTGGCTGCTCATGATAGACACCAGGAAGGGCTTTCTGAAAGAGGCAATGCCAAAGCTGTATCTTAAAGGGGAGAAGCAGGAAGCCTGGAAAAGAGCCTGTGACACTGCTTTGGTCCCTGCCACTTCTGTTCACCTTAGTCACCTCTCGCTGACTTGGCTTCCTTCCCTCCCATCAGCCTCCATCTCAGAATGTCCCCTTCCACTGAGGCATTTATTTAAAAAGCAAATGTACTCGTGCACATAGCATGCTTGTTTGGAGCTGGATTTTTTTCTCCTTTGTTTTATTTAGAATTAATGTTTTAACACCAATAACATGATGTAATGGTACAATAAAAGCTAAAAATATAAATCAGGAACTTATCTCCCTTTGGATGTTTTAAAAATTCTTTTTCAATTTTTATTCATGTTTAAAAATTTAAAGATGTATTTATTTTATTTTGTATGTGTGAATGTTTTACTCACATGCATGTATGTGCACCACTTGCACACGGCAGAGCAGGACAGCTGTCAGCATACAAGCCAGGAAACAGAGAGAATGCCCTGGGCCTTTGACTTTCTCCATCTTCATCTTTTTTCCCGTTTGGAATCCCAGTCTCCAGGATGGCACTGCCCCCATTCAGGGTGATTCTAGCCACCTTACTTAAAGCACTCCAGGAAGACCCTCACAGACACACCCCGAGGTATCCCCACCCAGCAGGTTCCCAGGTGCCTCTCAGAGCAGTCACATTGAGATCCATGGCTACCCAGCACAGCACAGCATAGATAACAACATACTTCATGTGCAAGGTCATCTGTACCAGGCTTTTCAGTTCCCTCAGGCTTTTCAGTTCCCTTCCCCAGCTCAGTCTACCTGCCATCTCTCCATTGTCAACACCCTTGAAAAACTACATAGTTTATTATGCCTTTATCATCTCTCCTTCAGCAGCAGGTCCACCCTCAAAAGCTCAGGATCCAACCTGATCCAGCCTCTTCACGAATGTCAGTGAATGCCCAGGCACGTGTCACTGTACACATAGCCTTCAAGGGGCATTTTGCTCAGCTCTCATTGCTATCCAGAGTGAGGAGAATCAGGCCCTTGAAATACAGGTAAGTGTATGAAACTTGGTTTAACAACTGTGTAAGCACAGACAAATGATGCACATGCCCCGTTAACTCATCTGATGCCTCTGCCCCTACACAAAAGAGGCAACTGGAAAATATGATATGTGTGAATGTGGTTGCTCAGGTACTTGGTATGTGGTGAGTAGATGATGACTAGTTGGAGAGAGCCAGTGGAAGGCTGACTTAGGCAGGGCCTGAAGGGGTTAATCCCTGACTCTTCCAGCCCCACACCAAGGAAAGGCTGGGTACCAGGGCCCCTGGCAGCTGTCCAGGTGGCAGGAAAATGTCAGAGGTGTGTGACTACTGCAGAGCTGTCCTGGTCCTGATGTGGCTTTGACCCAGGCAGCTAGGATCTCCCCCCTCTCCTGCTGAGACATGAATCCTGGGCCTGGAGTGCTTAGGAGCTCTCAAGCTGAGCAAGCTGAGCAAGCTGAACGATGGGAACTTCTGCCTGCCTGGGTCCCACGCCACATCCTGGCCCTGGAGAATGTAGACCCAAGGTCTGGACGTGCTTCCCAGCTATTCCCAGGCGGCCTGCTCTCCCTCCAGCTCAGATGGGCTGTGTGAGCCAGAGGGCTACAGAGGCAGGTCTGCTCTCCTCCAACATCATTTTGTCCCCACTCAGAGAAAGGCAGATTGCAGGCCTCAGCACATAGAGGGTCTGGTTCAGAAACCACTTGCCATCAGCCCTGAAGGCTCCTGCCCATGCTGGCTTGAGAAGGCTAAGAGTCCAAGGGCAAAGGTGTTTCTAATCACCAAGTCTCAAAGGGTACCCCTCCCACCAGGGACTTTTCAGGTTTCTAGTTTCTCAGAAAGTTCTAGTCTATCAGCAACTTCCCCAAGCACCCATCCTTCCCCCTGGATGATCCAGGAGGAATTTAGACCAGCAGACATCAATACAGGTGAAAGAGATTAAAAAAAAAAACAAACCTAGCATTGGTCCCCTGGCATCCTGCATCCCACAACCATCCTGGATGCCCCATCTCTGGGCCAGGCATTGTACATGCTAAGGATGCAGCAGTGGGAAGTTGCCATGTACATTCTCCAGGGAAGTAGGCAGGAGGGACAGCAGTATTTCTACATGGAATGCAACGTATGATAGCATGGGTAAACCTCACATGACACTACCTGGGAAGGAGGAAGTATGAGGTGGTGCAGAAGGGCAACATCAGGAGAATTCTGGAAAGCAGTGACCCAGGAGTAATAGTGAGAGATACTGAATGATGACAAGGCTCTCAAAGCAGGCTGTCTCAGAAAGAATCTGGGGAGGATGTCAACTCCCAGTCTCCAGGGACTTTCACTATAAACAACCCTGCAAGGGAAGGAATATGACTCTCTTACATCCTCAAGAGCAAAATGGAATAGGCTCAAATGCTCCAGATCCTCAGAAAGTGTACCTCAGCCTGCCAAGGAACCAGCAAATGTCCTGAAGGACAGGTCTCTACTAACCTGAACAACACTCGATCTTTTCATATCTCATTGTTGGTCCCCAAAATTCTTATTGCCCAATCTCCTCTTAGTTAAATATTGAAAACCTCAAGGTGGTAACTCCTCATTGAGTATCAAACAGTGTATCTCTCAGCCTCCAGCATAGGCATCCTTCCTGGGACATCTGGAGTGCTGTGCATTTTCCAAAGTACCATTGGCTCCTCACTATCCCCACTAGCTCCCTCCCACACTCACACAGTCACACTTCATCCACCGTGCTGTGCACAGTTGCAGGATCACACACCACTCTAGACAACGGCCAGGAACAGGTAGGCAGTGCCAAGATGTGTGGTTAGTATCTACACAAAAACTGCATGGAATGCCGCTACCCACAGCCAGTCTGGGGCACATGAGAGCTGTGCCAGCCCCCAGTCTCTGGGCTCCTGCATAAACCACAGTATGAGAAGGGGAGATGCTGATTACAAAGGCCTGTTCAGACACCATCCCATGAAGGTGGTCTCTGAGTAAGTGATCCAAACACCAGCTGCTTGCAGCTTCTCAGTGAAAAATCATAAGGCCTCATGTCACTTGAGGTACTTACTCACATTCATTCATCCAATCAGTATTTACTGAGAATTTATCACATGCCAGATGCAGTGGCTGAGGACTATGTCTTCTTTTGCATGACTGTATCCCCCTCTAAAACTCACTCATTGAGAGACCTGAGTGTGGTTACCTAGAACCCACACTTAAAATGTCACATGTTGTGCTGGGGAGATAGCTCAGTGGTTAAAGCACTTGGCAGACAAGTGTGAGAGGGTCAGAGCTCAGATCCCCGGGATCCATGTAAGTTCTGGGTGGGTATGGTGGCCCTGTTGTCATTCCAGCCTCAGAAGGCAGAGATAGGAGATCACCAGAGCAAGCTGGCTAGCAAGACTAACTATATTGGTGAGCTCTGACTGGGTTTGACTGAGAGACCCTGCCTCAGTGAATAAGGTGGAAGATAGATGATTTCTGACATCAGCGTTGGATCTCTACATGTACTCACACATGTAAGTGCACTTCCATACATGCACACCACAGGTAGAGACATACACATGCATACGCGTGTGCGTGCACGCACACACACACACACAGGCATGTAGGCACACATACATTACACAAACACACATACAAACATACACACACAAATGCTCACATACTAATCCTCATCATGCTACATTTAAGATGTAGTGACTTTGAGGAAAGAGGATTGACCCTTATGAATAAATCAGTATCTTGAAAAAACAGAAAAAGATCAGCTTAGGCTATGTCCCTTCTACTATGCGAGGACACAGCACACACCCATTTGAAGGGCATAGCAGTAAGGTGCCATTTTGGAAGCAGAGAGAAGCTTTCCCTGGGAATTGCCCACTTACAGACTTCACAGACTCAAAAAGCATGAGACAGTCATCCAGTTGCTCACAGATAATGCAGTCTGGGCTACTCTGTGGCATAAACAGGCTGAGATGGGTGAAGGCTGCAATGTTTAACCTGCCCGATTCTTGCATGCAGGAATCGAGTAGGTTGAGAAGAGTCAGAAGGACTGTGATTATCAAACTCTGTGCTAACTGTTCTATCAGGTATCAGCTTCTTTGGGGAGGAGTCAACGGACCACCTCAGCTACCTGGAAGAAAGTAGGGGAAGAAACAAGGACTAGCAGGAGCTGTGTGAACATGGGGACATTGAGTGGAATCTGGAGCATGGTTGGGTATTTCTCTGATATGAATCTGCAGGTATCTGCAAGAGCAAGAGTTAAAGGTACATAGACTGTGGCATGCAGGGCCTGGGCAGGGGCTGAAGAGTCAGCATATGGGTCCCTCTTCTGAGATTCTGAAAATAGGTCTGGGGTTTTTGAGATTTCCCATTAAAAGATTTTTTTATGTTCAGATAAGAAATGTTGAGGGGAGAACCATTCAGCTTCATAGGGAGAGAGATGTGCTCAATAGAAGAAGTCCAGGCATGAGTACCCCAAGGGACCCTGCCACTGGCTCTGGAGCCCAGGAGCACGTCTACAGTCTCCGTGGTGTGGTGATTGGAATGAGAATGGCCTTCATAGGCTCAAATGTTTGAATACTTGGTCTCCAGTTGATAGAACTGCTTAGGAAGGATTAGGAGGTGTGGCCTTGTTAGAAGAGGTGGGGGGTTTTGAGCTCTCTCTCTCTCTCTCTCTCTCTTCTCCAGCTCCATGCTTGCCTACCTGCTGCCATGCTCCTCACCATGATGGTCATGGATGGTAACCCTCTAGACTCATGAACCCCAACTTGAATGTTTTCTTTTGTATGTTGCTTTGGTCATGGTGTTTTTGTCACATCAATAGAAAAGTAGTAAGGCAGACCCCACACACAGAAAGCAGAGGTGTGAGGCCTACTACTCTCAGTAGCAACCAATGCTACTCTATAAATCCAGTCCCAAATAGTTGACTCTGAAGAATGGTGATCCCCTTTACTCCTGATGGCCATGCCTCCCAATTGGAATCCTATTCTTACCTTATGTGAGAATTTAGCTCTTCCTTTCTCTGACAAGACCCTCTACCCTTACTTCTGGGAATGCCAAGATGCTAAGAAAGAAGATGCTTATCATTGTCATGTCTACAATACAAGCAAGAAAACTGAAGCTCCAGAGGCAGGTCACTTGTCCTAGGACCCTCACCAAACTGTTTACAGTGCTGTGTGTATCACAGCACTGAATTCCTCTCCTGAGAGACAGCAGTAGTGGACAAGTTCTGGATAGTTCTTAGTTTCCTTTTAACTTCTACTAGAGATTTTGCATGCAATGGAAACAATTCCAAAAATACAATTCAAACAGAAAAATTAAAGCCAGGTGTGGCAGCTCATGCTCTCCATGCAGCACTTGGGAGCTGAAGGAGGAAAACGACCATGGATTCAAAGCCAGCCTAGGTTACATAATGAGTTCCAGGTCAGCCTGGGATAGAGAGGGTGGACTTGGAATGTAGCTTAGTGGGCAGAGTGCTTTCCAAGCATGCACTAGTCCTAGGTTTGCTCCCCTGAACTACATAATCTTCATATAGAAGCCTCTGCCTATAATCTTGGGAGGTAGAGGCAGATCAGAAAAGGACACCTTGGTTCCATAGAGAGTTCCAGGCTAGCCTAAGTAAGCTACAGAACAAGACTGTCTCCAATACAAATCTTAAAAAATTTCCCCAACTCTTAGCCAAGATTCACTAGAAGTTCTCCTTATATATCATGAGGTCAGCTAAGGTCCAACTATGGCTCCTCTCTCTTTAGAAGACACTCTCTAGCACCCTAGAAACCTCTTTGTCTCAAATTTCCTTTTTGAAGCTAGGGGTCCACATGCCTTCCCCAGCACCACTGAGGGGTGAACAGGTGGTAAGGGAGGTGTGCTGTGAGTGCCCATCTCAGCTAAGAATGTGGCCTCACGACAGCGCTTGGTGACTTCTACCACAGAACTCTTTTAAACACAAACTACAACTACGGCTTTGATGGGAATTCCGGCTGCATCCCTGAGCAGGGCTCTCTTTCCACAAGCTCAGGTCAGTTATCTGGGATTCCAAAGTCACTCCCAAGTTAACTCTCACCACTGTCAAATAGTGAGGATAAGCAGGCTGGGGGATAGACCCGTACTCCTAAGACAGTTTTTTTGTCCCTCATCATTGTCCTCCAAGTGGCCTCTTGCCACCTGCACCAAGTTCAAATGCATCCTGAGTATGACATAAAGAGCAGAAGCTGAGCTCTTCCTCCCAACTCTATGACTTCCTGGAATCCTCTCCAGCTGCGAGGGCATCTGAGGTCAGCTTCACACATGGCTTCTTTCAGCTTGCCCACCGTCCTGTCCAGCAGGTGTTGGCCATCCTCTCCTGCATGTGGACGTGGCCAGGGGCTCCTCCCTCTCCATCTGCAGCACTGTCTCAGTCAAAGACCAGGGTTTGTTTTCTTAATTAACTGAAAACACTAACATAGGGGTCCAGGAGCTGGCAGGGGCCTGGCCTTCAGTAGCTGCTAGAAAGAGAGAAAAAAGTTGTTCCTTTGAAATCTAGTTCATCCAGGCCCCCACAGGGGGTGACAAAACAAACAGGGACATTTGATCTCAGGGTGTAGGAACTGGCGCCAGCTCAGGTTCCAAAACCAGAGCCGGTTTTACCCACAGGGTCAAACAGGTGATGAGATCCTGGGCACAGCTGGGCCCACAAGTGTCCCCTTCTGTAGCAAGAGCTCTGGGGAGGAGGGAGAAGCCACTAGGCTTTACTCTACCACTTTCCTGGTGGGCGTGGAGCTGGAAGTAGAGGAGACAGCAGATATGGCCAGTTCCATTGGTTTCTGCCCTTGAAATAAAGTTAGGAATAACTCATTAAGATGTGGCACAATAGGACTGCTGGTAAGTCAGCACTAAATTTAATAGTCTCAGGAAAGGGGAGGATGTCGTGTTTGGTGAACATTAAGAGGAGGAAGGTCATGGCAGGACATGAAGTAGACACATCTGACCTGAAGAAGGAGTCAAACTCAAAACTGGGTAGCAGGTAGGGCAGAGGTGAAGGGAGGGTGTTCCGGGTGAAGGGGAGTGCATAGGCAAAGGGTAGAGGTGAGAAAAGAGGAGAGAGCCTTCAAGATGGTGGATGTTGCCAGTGGGGATGTAGTCTAGTTGGTAGACTGCTTGCCTAGCCGGAGAGGAGCCTGCTGTTTGATCTCCAGCACTGGCAAAAACCAGGGTGTGGTGGCAGCAACCTGTTATCCCACTACTTGGGAATAGACCCAAGAGGATCTGTCCAGGGTCATCCTCGGCTACATAGCAAGTTTGAGGCCAGCCTGGACCACACAAGATCCTGGATAGAGGAGAAAATTGAAGAGAAATGTAGGGAGGGGAGGGGAGGGGAGGGAATGGAATGGAAAGACAAGTGGTGCCCTTCACCTGGGGATCCCATCCCATGCAGGTGAGAGGAGATGTACCATGGGGAAATAGCCATGGGATTCTTGGGGTTGATTCCATTCCCAATGAGGGTTAGCGTATGGCCCACAAGCCAAGCCTGATCCTGGTTGCTTTTGCAATCCCAGTTTCACTAGAACTAAACCACACAGGTTTATTTACAGATTGTCTGGGGCTGCTTTAAGGCCAAGAGCAAAACTGAGGGGTGAGACATGAAGCACATTGTAGCCCTCAAAGCAAGAGCTTTTATTCTCAGGATCTCGCAGGAGACATTGGCAGATCCCCAGTCAGGGATGGACAAGAGAATCCAGACCAGCTGAGCATAGAAACCAGTGTGTGTGGACACAGTGGAGCACACGGAGAAGGGGGAATGACCACAAGCCACTTTACCTCAAGGCTAAGAAATGGATAAGGAAGACAAGAGGTGAGTTGTAAACTTCCTGCCTCCTGGACTGCACGGCCTACCATCCAAACAGGGTTCTGTGTACCCAGCCCCAACTATAGATCCAGGAGCCAGGCCAGCCCTATATGCATTCGGGATAATTGAGCATTAGTCACAATCATGGCCCCCTACAGTGAGGTCGGCACTATGGCCATCTCATCCAATAGATAGGCCCTGAAAGATAATTTGGGAAAGCTGGGAGGACATTGCTCTCTGAGATGCCACCATGTTCCAGGAGTGCTGTGGCCCCTCCTTAACCTCAGCACATACTGTCTCCTCTGCAAAGGCCCACCCAGGAAGATGCACAGATTTGTGTGGGTCAGAGGTGCAGTATTCAAATGATGACACTTGCTCCAAATTCAAGGTCGTTTCTCCTGACCTGCTTGTGCCTCTCTGAGTCTGTGGCCTTGACCCATCCTAACCCTGAGAGCAGGAGGCCACAGGCTTCAGCCTTTGTTCTGGTTAGCCTAGTCCAGTCTGGTCAGAAGAGGAGAATGTTGCAGCATATCCCTTCTGGTACCCAGACAATCTTTCTGAGTCATCTTTGGTCCTTTGGGCCCCCATTCAGACTCCAGTTTAAGGCACAAAGCTTCCATATGATAAACACTGTCATTTTTAAGCGCACTACAACACAAACGTTCTGATGCCAGTAGAGTAGGGTATGTGGTGGTCAGCCAGTTGGTACAGAACTTTTAGAGAAGTATTAATTAAAAACAATATTGCATTTTGTCGTGGAAGAAAACATTCTCCCACAGTCTTCTCAAACCTTGAGAGGAACACTCTCACACTCCCCACAGGGCTCTCTGAGCCTAGTGCAGAAGACCCTGGGTGATGTGGGTCAACATGTGGGCTGTGCCGATAAGCCGCTCTGAGCCCTTGCCAGCCTGTGTCCCAGTTGTACCTTTGGTGACTGCCACATGGTGGACACCTGAAAGCCATCAGGTCCAACTTAGTTAAATGAATGAGTGGAGTGGGTGGGTGAGGGGTGAATAGAGATGTCCAAGTCTCGTTTAAGAGTTTCCAGCTCTGAGGATGCACAGTCCTCAACCTCTGAGCTTTGATTTCTGTAAAATAAAACTACTCATGACTCATGATTTCTTTGGGGGAGGGGGCTGGAGGATCATTCGGTTGACAAGCACCCACTTGTCATCAACTCGTATGGTACCCCAGAACCCACACCCAAAACGCTAGTGTATTTGGTAGAAGCTCTTTAACTCCAGAGCCAAGCAAGTGGGCACAGAAGGATCCCTGAGACGGGGTGACCAGCCAGTCTTGCTGAATCAGCAAGCCCCAGGCCTCAGAGATGCTATATCTCAATAAATAAGGTAATGACACCTAAGAAACACCTGAGGTTGACCTCTGGCCTCCACACACATGTGTGCACTTGTGTACCTGAACACAACACACACACACACACACACACACACACACACATGTGTGCACTTGTGTACCTGAACACACCACACACACACACACACACACACACACACACACACACACACACACACACACTCCTATGGCTCTCAATGGGCAGATAAGCCCTCAGCACAGTCATGCCTGATGCCTTCAAGGCATAAAATAAACGGTACTGACCACTGGACGGACTCTGAGGGGATGGATGACCTAATCCCCACATACACACCACCACCACCACGCACACAGAAACCCAGATCTCCACAGCCTCTAGATTCCTTCCTGGCATCTTCTGTTTCAGCAAATCCCCTTGTTCATACTTTGGCCCAAAGAAGAGCTTAGAATCCAGCAAAGGCTCTCCCTGAAGGAGAATCCCTGGTCTTGGAAGAAGAGAAGTTGCAGCTGAGTTCAGCCTTATCCACTAGAGGCCCCAGGACTCAGGCTTGCAAATGCATGCATGCATGCCCAGGCATACCTAGGCATTTCATGTCAGCTGCACCTGTGCTCACACCCCAGAAAATGGGGTTGGAGGACCATTTTCTCTGCACTACAGGGTTCTGGCTCAGTTCCATTCTCACAACATGGACCTGGACCTTTTGCCCATGTTTTCTCATGCCAGCTCTGGTGACCTGGGCCTCCCTCTGAGGCCATGTTCCCAGGCCTCAGCAATAACAGGCTCCCTATTATTCCCTGCCCTTGGCAGACCTGCCACCTCCCACTATGGCACTGCCTGCTGTGGGTCAGGGGCAGCTTTCCTCAATCCAAGGGTACAACACAGACTTAGAGAGCAAGCTTGGACTGTCCCCTTGCCCCACGGAGGAAGAAGACTTGGCCCGAGTTCCCTGCTGAGACAGACCCACAAGGTTGTGTATTTTGCCCAGGGGCTATAGAAGACACCCCTATAGGGCATGTTCACTAAGAGCCCTGAAGTCCATACTGACCAGACTGTTTTGAAGGGGGAAGGCTGCCATCTTTCCTCCAGACCCCAGTCCTCAGACCATTCTAGCTTTATCCTGCTGGGAACCTTTAGCTTCCTGTCTCAAGAATGACAACTGGGATGATGGGTTTATCACCACACACAAGGGAATCCCACCCCCTACCTGTTCTCCCTCTCACATCTGCCCATCCCATCCCACTGTCAAGAATCACTACACATTAACCCCAGATCTGCACTCTGAAATCCACAGACAAGGGATGGGAGGTAGCAGATTTTTTTCACACTCACCAAACGCATCCAGCTATTTTCTAACTTTCTCTTTCGAGCTCCAGATCTCAACCCTCAACAATGAGCCTCTGATGGCCTGAAGCCAGGATGCAGATACCAAGGGGTTTCAGGGAGGGAGTCCTGTGGGCATGGATACCTGGAGGTGTGCACATCATTGGAAGTGACCCTTTCCTCTAGAGGTTCTAGACCCAAATAAAACTCAGAAGGGTCGCAGCTGTAGCCCAGCGGGTACCCAGCAGGAGAGGCAGGGCTGACTGTCAGAGTCCCAGGGGGCATAGTGAACAGCTGCCTTTTTTTTTTTTTTTTTTTTTTAAAGAGACAGTCTTCCTGAGACTTTCTGGATGGGCAAGACACAAGGAAGAAAGGAAGGAAGGTAAGGGAAGAAAGGGAGGGGAAGTCAGGAAAGGGAAGTCAGAGGCAAGGGAGGGAGGGAAAAGAAGGGAAAGAAGGGGAGATGAATGATAAAAGGAGAGGAAAGAAGAGAGGGAGGGAGGGAAGAAAGAAAATAAGGAAGAGAAGAAAAATGAAAGAGAGGGAAAGTCAAAGACAGGAGGGAAAGGAGGGAAGGGAAGGAGGTAAAGAGTGAGGGAAGATGACCAGCATTCTTTAGGAGAAGAAGAATGAGGCAGCACCAGTACCCGGACACACTTCCGCATCCGCTTCCATGCCTCCAGACACATGGGGCAAGGAAGCAGAAGGTTGCTGTGCCAGGGCAGCTTTAGTGGAGGTCCAGACCCACCCAGAGGGCAGCATGATACCCCAGAACAAACTTGATCCTCTCCCTGTATGCCCTGCAGATTCCAAAGGATGTGCGGAAAGAACTGATCAGTCCCTCTAGGTAGTGTGGCCAGCTCCCACTTCACACATGAGGAAGCTGGGGCCTGGGAGAGCAGTTCTCTCTCTGGGATAATGAGTGGTCAAGTCCAGATTAGACTGCATGGGATCAGCTTCTCGCCTCTTAGGAGAGTCCGAGGAAGCTTCCCCACATCCATCTTCAGACGCCAGGATTGGCTTAAAGCTCAGAACTGGTGACCTTCTGCACAAAGGGCCTGCTTTCCAATGCACACTGGAAGGAAACACCCCCACTCTCTGAGGCTCACACCCACCTTGTATAGCCGGTGGAACTAGTTTTATTATTATTTTTTAGGTCCCCCCCACCTCCTTATAGTAGTCTGCATTATCTACGTTCAATAAGGGGCTTTACTTTATAAAAAGAAAAAAATTAAGGTTTCATCTCATATCTCCCATCTGAGTATCTCAAACAGCTCAGAGATTGGAGAGAGAAGATGAAGGCAGTCAGCATGTAAATTCTAAGAGAATGGAAAGTGTCAAGTCATCAGTACAGGGCCCTGCTCTGTCATTCTGTCTGGGTGCCTTCTGTCTCCTCTCCTACAGGTCTGAAGACAGGTTTTCAGATTTTGAAAAAAAAAAAAAAGTGTGTGTGTGTGTGTGTGTGTGTGTGTGTGTGTGTGTGTGTACCTGAGTACAGTTCCCATAGAGGCCAGAAGAGGGCATCTGATCCCTTGGAACTAGAATTACAGGTGGCTGTAAGCACCAAACATGGGTGCTATAAACCAAACTTAGGTCCTCCTCTGCAAGAGCAGCAAGCACTCTTAACCATTGAGGGAATCTCTCAACCCCTAGAGGCAGGCTTTAAATAAAATAAAACAAGTGCATTTTTCTTTCAGACAACATAGAAATAAAAAAGCTTTTATAAAAAATATAAACTTACTCATTTAAGAGTTCAATTTTCTAAGTTCCTTATGTTTTTTGAGACTTCCACAATTTGATCAACACCTCACCTGCAGTTTCTCCTGCTCTCAGTTTGTTCTTTGCACTCCATCCAACAACCAGATCAAAGCAGCAGAGAATCATGAGCCTACCAGGGTTACCCAGTTTTCTTCCTTAAAGGACGGGCGCAACTTTCAAAACCAGGCTGGGTCATCCCTGCTATGACAGAGCCTTCTGCTTGCTACAAGGAATCAACTTTTCCCTTTTCTGGTCCCCCAGGCTTTGCCCTACACTGTGGTCCAAATGTCTGGGGCTCACTAGAACTCAGTTTAGTTCACAATATGATGTAATTCAGAGGCAAGGCCCTGGGAGATGGGTAGGTCTCAAAGGTGGAGGCTTCACAGGTGGAATTAATGTTTCTATAAAAGAGATCTCAGAGAGCCACTGCACAGCTCACATGCCCATCCACTCTTCTATTCCAGACATCTAGAACCAGGGATTTTGTGGCCTAAGGCAAACATAATGATGATGATGATGATGATGATGATGATGATGATGATGATGTTGATGATGATGATGATAGTTTGTTGTTGTTTTTGTTTGAGCTTGTGTTTGTGTGTGTGTGTATGTGTGTGTTTGGGTGTGTGTGTGTCTTCAGTCCTTGCTCATGTAGCTTCTCTTCTGAACTTCCTAACAGGCTGCTTACATGTGGATCAGAATTGACAGACATAAATGTTGTAGGATGGACATTGTGTCTGAGGTCCTTACAACTCTACCCTTTGGTTTAGCTAGAGAACTTCAAAGAGCTGGCTAGGCTCTCTGCCCTCATTTTCAGCTAGGTCAGGCTGTTCTGATCCCTGGTCCCTGCCCTCTGCATGCCTCCCCAGCTCAGCCTTCAGCCCCCTTCCAGCCAGGCAGAAGTGTTTCAGACTGGGATGATGCTTTCCAGCTGATATGTGGCACAGAGTCTCTTTGCTAATGCCTGCTGCATGGCCCAGAATGATCGCCTAAGTTTCCTGGAGGAAAATTTTGCTACCAGACTCCAACTGGCCCCAGTGAGGCAGTTGTACACAGCATTGCCACTGGGAGAGGGTGTGGAGCAACCGTACACAAAATGCCAGAGCCAGAAGGAACTTCCGAGATGCAATTCATCAGCACCATGCCAGAAAGTCAAGAAAACCAGAGCCCAGACTGGGAAGGGACTTGTCAGAAACTCGGAGTGAGATGGTGGCAAAAACAACAGTTGCCCCCTGGATCCAAGAAGAAAGGACACAACCGAATGGGATGATATCACAAGAGAGCCACAGAACTCCATAAATCTGCAGAATGTCATTTGGTGGCAGAAGTAGTACGGATGATTCCCAAGTGCAGCACCAAATGTAAAAGACATGGACTAGAGCAAAGAACAAAGACAGGCCCAGGGAGACAGTAAGGAACATGCTTGCCCCCAAGCCTGAGGACCTGAGTTCAAGACCCCGGGACCCACGTGTAAGTCACCCAAGGCATCTGTGCTAAGGAGACAGAAACAGGAGGGCCCTCAGAGCTCTCTAGCTATTTAGTCTAGCTGAATGGATGAACTCCAAATTCACTGAAAGGCTCTGTCTCAAAGTAAGTAAGTAAGTAAATAAATAAGTAAGTAAGTAAATAAGTAAGTAAGTAAGTAAGTAAGTAAGTAAGTAAATAAATAAATAAATAAATAAATAAGTTGGAGTGCAATTGAGGAAGAGACCTGGCATTAACCTCTGACCTCCACTGGCATGTGAAATATGTGCACATGTCATGCACACATGCACATACTTAAAAATACACATTAAAAAATAGTAAATAGAACTGGGTGGTGGTGGGACATGCCTTTAACCTCAAGAAGCAGTAGCAGGCAGACCTCTGAGTTTGAGGCCAGCCTGGTCTACAGAGTGAGTTCCAGGATAGGACAGGGTTACACAGAGAAACCCTGTCTCAAAAACAAAACAAAACAAAAACAAGCAGGGGAAGGTTTCAATAGCAGTATTTGTGTTTAGCCACCCAGGAGGCCAGTCCACATCCTCACTCATCCCTTTCCATGACTGCCCCCAAGGACGCGGGCACATGGATCTACTAAGTTCATGCTGGTTTCCACACTGGCTTAGCCGATAGTGCTGACATGGGAATACCACAGAAAGCTGCAGATGCATACTCCCTTTATCCCCAGATAAAATTATTTACGGTGGTTTGTGCTGGTTGTTGGTATTTAGTCAGATAGCCTTGGTCCAGGCATGTAGCTGACAGAAATTCTTGACTGTTTGTATCTGAGTGTAGCCACATGACTATTTCTGACCCATAAAGTCTAAGAGTAGAAAGTGGAAATTGTGATGGTTACTTTTGTGTGTCAGTAGAAA
>CAJQZJ010001969.1:4062175-4080928 GCA_907164525.1 Lophiomys imhausi
GGGAGTGCTTAGGATCAAATTCAGGCCCGTGTATTTTCAGAGCAAGCACTCCAGCAACTGAGATATCTATCTCCTCAGTCCTAAATCCTAGTTTATAAGGATGTAAAGGTTAGAAGAACATTTAGAAAATGATATCCTTCCATGGGAAAATATGCATACATGTAAAGACACAGACACACCAAAACTGACCATACTGGAGACAGCATTCTGCAAAACAGTGTGGTCCATAACAGTAGGAGCTAAATGTCATGGTTCTCTCTTCTGTAGGGACATCCAGAGTGGTGAGTCCATTACTTATCAGTTGTCTTTGGGTTTGCAAAGTGAAGAGAAGCATGGTTTAAGAGTCGATCTGGAGAACAAAGAGACCCTCACTGTCACTATGACAAACAGAGGGGCTTGTTTGTTGAGTTTTTGGCAAGCACCAGAGGAAGAGAGGAGGAGGGCCGAGTGCCATGCCTTTTGGCCCAAATCATCTCTTTTAGAATAAAGATGTCTAGTATTTGCTTTCAAATTGTTTGCACTGCTGTAACATAAACACTGTCAGCCTCGCTCCCAAACCACTGTGAAGTTAGCCATGTTCTTAAAACTCCTGAGCACATTGTGTGCGCACATGCATGTGTGTATGTGTGTGTATATGTGTGTGTGTGTGTGCATACATGTGTGTGCATTCACGTAAGTCAAAGACTGGCGCATAATTTCCACTGTGTTGCAGAAAGCAATGTTTTGCATGGAACAAGTATTCATATCTGACATTTATTGTAGGCTGATTATGTGTCAGATGCCATTAAAGTAATTAGCATTCACATGTCCTGTAGCACACTCTGTATTAGGGGCAAGAGGCCTGGAAGAGAGACACCGGTAAAGTGAGTGACACCGAGAGACAGAATTAAACTCCGAGAGTTTAACCATGTTCAAGTCTAACTCTGAGCCATGCTCTTAACCCCTAAGCCATCTCTCTAGCTCCACTTAACACTCTTACCTGGATGTAAATGGGAACTCAGAGTTGCATATCAACTACCCTCTTTTACTGTGGACTCTCAAGCACAGAGATTTTCAGAACTCCACGTGGACCCTGATTCTCCATGAGCCTGTTGGTACCAAAGCTGCTAGGCTGTCCCCAGCTGCATGTAGGAATTGGGGTCAGGCCCAAGAGCTGACAATTTTAATAAGTTCCCTAAAATACCCACATTTAGGGAACTGCTGTCCTCTGCTTGAAGTCAGGGGGACAGGATTCAACTGACCTGTTCTAAGACAGCTCTCCTTGGGTGAGTGACATCAGCTCATGCTATGAGCTGTTGGGCAGCTTTGATTAGCACAAGCTAATATGATCAGGATGGAGAAGGAGGAGGAGGAGGAGGAAAGGGAGAAGAGGGCTAGCACACAGGATCCAACCAGCAAGATTTCCTGGAAGAAGCGTCACATGGTAAGAAGTAGCAGTGGCATCACTACATCCTGCAACTTCCTCCATACACACTCCAGGCAGCAGGGCTAGGCTTGCAGCTCCCTCACTGCACTCCCACAATGCACTGGGGTGATCTGGCTTCTCAGTGCAGGGCTGCTAAACTATTTATACACACTCACCTCTTTTGCCTGTGAAGTTTTTACATGACCCTGGGTTTATGAGTATATAAAACAGGCATACCAACCAAACATTTACTGATAATTAGTGATATAGAAATTTTACTTTAAACCAATTCTTGGGGGGTTGCTGAGAGATAGCTCAGAGGGTAAGGGCTCTTGCCACCTGATGATGTTAGCCTGACACCCTGCGTTGGATCCTCAGAACTCATGTAAAGGTAGGAAGAGAGAACAACGCCACAGAGCTGTCCTCTGACTTCCACATGTGTGCCCCCCTACACACACACACACACACACACACACACACACACACACACACACGCAATAATTAAATAAATAGCAATTCTTTCAGTGTGCATGTAATTCACTACTCATTAAAGGCAAACGTACATTTCCACACTAATGAGATGGAATGCGCGTCTGATCAGTTTTGTCAATGTTACGCAGACTAGAGTCACCTGGGAAGAGGGACCCTCAGCTGAGGAAGTGCCACCATCATATTGGCCTGCAGCATATCTGTGGAGCATTGTCTTGATTGCCTATTAGTGTGAGAAAGCAAAGACTGGAGGGGTTACTTGCCTCATGTTAGGCCACATGGCCAAGTAAGGAGGAACAAAAGTATGTAGGGACTAAAAACTCCAGACTCCTAGTCCTAGGATGATGATAGGCTTACAAGCTATTTTTAAGGTGGTGTTTTTGTTTTTGTTTTTGTTTTTTTTAATTCTGACTGCAGTTTCTTCTCCCTCCTATCCTCCCAGTACCCCCCACACACACATACAATGCCCCCTTCACATCTCCCTCCACTCCTCAGTTTCTCTTCAGAAAAGAGTAGGCCTCCCATGGACACCAACCAAACATGGCGTATCAAGTTGCAGTAAGACTAGGCACATTCTCTCCTTTTAAGGCTGGATGAGGCAACTCAGTGAGAGAAAAAGGGTCCTAAAAGCAGGCAAAAGAGTCAGAGACAGGCCTGCTTCCACTATTAGAGGTCCAAGAAGACCAAGCTACACAACTGTAACATATATACAGGGGGCCTATATCAGTCCAATGTAAGCTCTCTGGTTGTAGGCTCAGTCTCTGTGTGCCTTTATGAGCCCAGTTTAATTGATTCTGTTGGTTTTCTTATAGTGTTCTTGACCCCCTCTGGCCCTATTATTTTTCCTGTTCTGCAGGATTCCCCAAACTCTGCCTCATGTTTGGATGTGGATCTCTGCATCTGTTTCCATCAATTGCTAGATGAAGAAGCCTCTCTGATGACAATCTATGAGTACAGCAGAATTTCCTTAGGCATCATTTCATTGACTTTGTTTTTGTCAGTCATGTTCAGTTCTATTCTAAGTCTCTGGACTATCCAGCCTCTGGGACCTGGCCCTGCAGGTAGTGTCAGGGGTGGGCTCCCTCTCGTGGTATACATCTCAAGCTGGATCAGTCATTGGTTGGCCACTCCCACAGTTTCTGCACCACCTTTACCACAACAAATCTTGTACACAGTACAAATTGTGGGTTGAAGGTTATGTGGCTGGATTGCTATTCCAATCCCTCCACTGGAAGTCTTGCCTGGTTACAGGAAATGACTAGTTCAGCCTCCATATTCCCCATTGCTAGTAGTCTTAGCTAGTGTCACCCTTGTAGATTCCTGGGAGATTCCATTGCACTAGGTTTCTATCTCCTCCCCAGAGGTGCTCCCCACTCCAATTGTCTCTCCCAGTACTCGCTCCCTCCATCCTCCCCTACCTGATCCCTTTCTTTATTCATTTTTCCATTGGGACATTTAAGTTGTTTCCATCAGCTTCTAGGTGTTTTAGCAACAGTGCAGGAGTTGGGTTGGAGGACAATCACAAGAGTCAGTGCTCCCCTTCTACCATGTGGGTCCCAGGGCAATCCCTGATGTGTCAGAGTGGCAAGCACCTTGGCCCACTGAGCCATCTTGCAGGCCTTAGTTTTGCTTTTTATAATCAAGAGGCAATGGTGCCTTTAATGAAACCGTCACACTTTCCTAAAGCTTTTTGATATTGCTTTCCTCTACCTCGCACGCTCCTGGCTTATACTGGCATTCATTCTTTTTTTCTGACTCCTGTGTGCAAATGGAGGCTGCACTGGACCTGCTCCTGGAATTATCTAGTCTCAGTTTATCTCATGGTATCCTAAACTGAGCTGCTCGGATATGAGAGAAGAGGTTCCACTCCACAGAGGGGCAGCTTGAGGCTCTCTACTTGCTTTCACTCTTGGGATTTCACAACCACCCCAAATCACTCACAGAGACTTCTGCAGGCAATGAATCATTCATACCATGAGAAACTACACAGAAAGTGACTGGATGTAAACAGAACTGGGTGCACACACAGTGCACGGGCACACACGTGCATATACAGAGGCACATAACAGTTCTGCTATGACATGCTTCCCCACTCCAGAAAAAAAAAAATGCCACTGGGTTGGTTAGTGCCCTCAGATGACCTGGGAAGGCTAGTTCCCAGCTGTGGTTAGAGAGGGGGTGGGCAGCTGGAGAGGGGGCTTCAGGAGGAGCCAATCCACTTCCTTCTGGCTCTGAGGTCCACACTTATTTTCCTGGCCTGAACCATGGCTGCTTCCCAGAGTTGAGCCTCTTGCTGTCGTGGTGATACACACGCTCCCCAAGAATGCCTGGCTGTTCAATGAGGAATTCTTGTGTAGCTGAGATTCTTGGAAGCAGGACAAAGATTAATGAATGGCTGGCTCTACTCTTGTTCTGGAAACCCTTGGGGCTCCCAGCAGTGAGAGGAGGGGAGGTGGAGGCAGAAAAAGGAGAAGGGTATTGGAGGCAGAACTGAGGGTGGCAGGGTGAGACACAAATTAGACAGTTCAAGTTACTAGCTAGTCCAGTCCTGACCCCACACTCAGAAGTTGTCTGACTGAATCATCATCAAGCCCAGAGCCTTCAAGTTCTGTCACAGCAGAGGCCAAGTGGCTGAAGGTCAAGTTTATCACCAACAGAGATGGCTGGAACCTATGGAGATCTTGTAGTCAGGTTCATCTTGCTTGGAGTTCCTTCTGGGCTGTTAATTAGTCACAGGACTCCAGGGGAATCACTTACACTCTCAGGACCCCACCTTCCTCCTCTGTAAAATGGGCTCACAGCTACTGCAGAGCTGTAGCAAGTCGGAGGTGTGACAAAATGAGCAAGCGCCCAGCTCAGCATCTGCACACAGTGGGTTCTAAAGAACGCTGGGTGCTATTGGGGGAAATTCTGGAGTAGAAGTCTTTAGGGCCCTTATAGGTCTACTGGTTATCGGCATGGCGCAAGCAAGGAGGTATATCCTCTGGGTATACAGCCACATTGATACTCCCTTCTCCTGAAGCTGTCTGGATCCTCCACCTGTGGCCAGCCACTCTACACCATGTCTTACCCTCTGCCACATCACATGCTTAAATACATAGCACAGGTGTGCAGGTTGAAGCCTCTTGGTGAGATTTTAAGGAGTCCACAGGTCCCTGGGTCTTAGAAATGCTCAGAAGTGCCTGGCTTCCTACCAAGCAGACAGAGCATGTAGCAGGACTAAGAGGACTCTGGAAGCTCTGAAACCACTCTGGAGAAAGTGGAGCCTAAGGGACTCCCCCCACCCCCACCCCAGAAGCCCAAGCCACCTAGGAAAATGGACCATAGACTTTGGGTGGGGGTGGTCTTTAGTCTGATGGAAAAGGTGAAATATGAATGACACAGACCTATGAGCACAGCAAAATGAAAGCAAATAGGGCTGGAGCTGTGTTCAGTGCTAGCCTAGCATGCACAGAGCCCTGGGTTCAATACCCAGCACCACAGAAACTCAGCATGGTGGCACATGTCGGTAATCCCAGCACTTAGGAGGTGGAGGTAAGAAGGGTTGATTAGAAGTTCACGGTCATCCCAGTCCACGTAGTGAGTGTGAGCTTGAGAGCAAGTCACTTCCTTTCTAAGGGGCTCACACATGCTGGGTACATGAGGGAGGTAATTCAAAGACCCACATTCCATGAAGTTCATCCAGGGAGACCAGGCAGGGAGGACAGTGCTGGGTGGAGCTACCCTCCAACCCTCCAGTGTCATCTGCAAGTTCTCCCCAACAGTCCATCTTCCTTCTCCCTCCTCCCTTCCCCCCTGCTTTGCCTGTGGCCTGACTGAAGAGAACAGGCACTTTTCCATGAGATGGGAATTTACATAACCTCCGCATGGCAGCCATGCTGGGGGCTCTGGTTACAGCAGAGGCTTTAAGGGAGATGGATGGCTGGATGGTGCAGGCTGAGAGGAAAAATAAACTCCACATGAGGTTCTCATTTTCTGTAGCCATGTGAGAATGGCCCTGTGGATCCAGCTATAAATACCCCCAGCTGCCACTGCCACAGGATGGAAACACACACACACACACACACACACACACACACACACACACACACGCACACACACGCACACACACACACATACACCATGCCTCTTCTCAGAGTTCCTGGACTAGAGATGCAGATCAGCATTTTAAAGAATTGTGATCTGGGTTGAGGGCCTCACCTTGAGGCTTGGTGGGATGCTCCTTGGAGGCAGGAGAGATGGCCCAGCGGGTAAAATGCTTGCTGTATCAGAGTAAGGACCTGAGTTCAGATCCCTAGAACCCGCATAAAGCCGAACATGGAAACACACATCTGAAATACTCCAATGGAGACAGGAGAAGGGCAGATAGGAAAGTTGCAGGAGCTTACAGGCTAGCTAGCCTAGTGTGTACAGCAGCAGACAGGAGACCCTGAGTCAAATAAAGTGGAAAGTGAGGTCCAGTGCCCAAGGTTGTCCTCTGACCTCCACATGCAGGTTGTGACAAGCACACATGCACACAGAGACAGAGCCTGCGTGAGGGGACCCCCACAGTGGTCATTGGAGTAAAAGATGGCCCTACCCCACACCCCAGAAACACACCAGTGGCCATGAGTGGGATGGAGGAAAAGCATTTAAGGGTGTCCAACCATAGCCTGGAGGCCACGTATGCTCCAGGGTAGGTATGAGTGTGGCCCAAGAAAAAAAGTCATCAATTTAAAACCCTATGAGATGTTATTGAAAATTTAAACACTCAATTCCATGTTTTTTTTCCCAGCATGAGCTTCTAGATGACAATGTGGCCTAAAGAAGATAAAAGACTGAACACTCCAGGAGACAGAAATAAAGAGTGGCCTGCCTGAGTTACTCAGTGACTCCTCAGGTTGGGTCCCTAGAGGTAGAGCCCAAGGAAGGAGTCTGTACATGATTGATTTATGGAAGGGTGCCCTTGGAAAACTCTAGAAGGAATGTAAAAGGGGCATAAGGGAAGGACTGATCAAGGAGGCTTCATTAGCAGATGAGGGCTGACTGTAGCCAGGTTCTCGGGAAGCTATGGAGAACACAACATTGGTCTCTGGAGGCAACCTGCAGAGTGAAAGCTCCAGTTCCCCAACCCTTCCTAAGTGGTAACCAGCCTGAGGGTGCAGGCCAGGGGTGGAGGGAGGAAGAAGGAGGGAATAAGGCGATGGTACCCCACAGGTTCCATTGTCAGCCAAGAACACTCATGCATGGGCATGCTATCAGCCATGGCATCCCCCCAACCCCTGAAGATCTGGGTCCAACATCTACAGCATCTTGTATACAGGATCCAGGAGCCCAAGTGGTGTTGACAGGTAAGAGTTCATGTATCCTATGGATAGCAAGGTTCTGGCCTCACTGGGTTTGCTTTGCTTTTGGTTAGCCTGGAAAGTTTCCAGACTCAGCCTGTGAAGAGGGAAGCAAAGCTCTGACCAGAGGGATAGATAGATAGTGCTAATGGTCACATTTGCCTCCTCTCTCCTTCTAGACAAATGCGTCCATGCTCCTGAGGCCAGGACACGCCAATCTGAAGATGCCCAGGGTTCGCCCACCCCAGACACCACCAGAATTTTGGCCCTGCTTCTGCTTCGCGACACTTTTAGCCCATTTCTGGATAGGACTTTCATAAAGAGAGCAGAAGCAGCTAGCAGAAATTCTTTTCTGATTCATTGTATTCTTTCTTCCTGTCTGGAATGCAAATGCCAAGATAGAGATGATGCAGCTATTTTGCAACCCTGAAGCAGTAAGTGAAGAAAGACAAAGGGGTCATTCTAATGACTGTGAAGAGAGGGAAAGATGAAGCCAGAGAGATGAGACAGCAATTCAGGACACTAGATGGAGATGGTGCCGCACGCCTTTGATCCCAGTACTCAGGAGGCAGAGGTAGGAGGATCGCTGTGAGTTTGAGGCCAGCCTCATCTCCATAGAGAGTTCTAGGACAGCCTGGGGCCACACAATGAGATCCCACCCCTTTTAAAAACCACTTGCTGCTGTTGCAGAGGATCCTCTGTGTTTGGTTCCCAGCACCCACACTGGCTCACAATCACCTGTAACTGCAACTACAGGTGGTCTGACGTCATCTTCCGGGCTGTGTGTGTGTGTGTGTGTGTGTGTGTGCAGCTGCACTCACAGGCACATATGCACACAGACAGACATACATACACATGTAAGTAAAGAACGTAAAGAGAGGTCTAAGTCACTGATGACACTGGATTACTGTATAAGCCAAAGAAATATAAGGCGTAGTTGGTAGAGCAAGCCTGATGGGATTTGTAATCTGTGTAGCTCAACACAAACTCTGATACAAAACCTCAAGAATTAGTTCTGTTGGCATGCATCTTGGAGAAAATCTGGGTAAATACATGGGGTGGGGGAGGTGATAGTTTAGATACCCTGCAAACACTGCATTTCTGCTGGCTTCCCCTGAGTACTGGGGCTCTGTAGGAGTAAGAGGAGAGAGAGTGAATGGGAGGATCCTGCTTAAACTTATCAAACCCTCTTATATCCACAGGGAGGAGCAGTAGAATAAACGACCCCCTCATATTTCTCACTGGACTATTCTTGAGCCTCCCCATAGAGGGGCAGATTGGGTGTTGCAAAAAGCAATGAACTAGAAGGACAAGGTGGGGGCACTTCCTTGGATTCTGCAGCATTTACTCTTCTTCCAACTAGCTCTGACCTTCAGATGAAACAGTGTTAAGGACCAAAAGTGTCTTCGATATTTGTGACAGGGTGCTAGACACTATGCTTCATGGGGGTAATGACATGCAAGCCTCCAGTCACCCAGTTAGGGAGGTACTCTTATTCTGCCATATTTACATGGAAAGACCATAAGGGCTATTGAGAGAGGTTGAGTGAGTTAGCCAAGGTCACACAGCTAGCAGGTCACATGACAGATGAGAGTATTCTTTTTCCAAAGCCAACCCCCCCTTTGGTGGCTCCATATTGTAATAATAACCTACGTTCTACTTGTATAATCTCAACTGCCCCTTGCTTTCCCTTTTCAAGGGTCCTTCTCCTTGGTCTCCACAGCAAAAACTTGCTTAATAGATTGGAGAGTCTCAAGAGTAGGCTCAGTACCCCAGGTGTTCAGAACTGTCGTATCCTTTCTCTGTCCCTCACTATGGGTCTTAG
This sequence comes from Lophiomys imhausi, assembly GCA_907164525.1. Lineage (NCBI taxonomy): Eukaryota > Metazoa > Chordata > Mammalia > Rodentia > Muridae > Lophiomys > Lophiomys imhausi. Next base: position 4,071,219 of record CAJQZJ010001969.1, read on the forward strand.
AGAGAATGTTTGCACCCTGTAGGAACACTCAGTCACGGTCACTTCTCTGAAATTTATCTCAGTCTTTTTGTTGTTTCATTTTGTTTGAGAATCCATTTCATGTAGCCCAGGATATCCTCCAACTGGTGATTATAGCCTAGGCTACCCTTGAACTTGTGATATCCTGCTTCTACACCCCACCCCAACTGCTGAAATTATAAGCATGTGCCACCAAGCCTGGATCATCACAGTCTTCTTGGGAGGCAAGAAAAACTGGGATGAGGGGGATGAGAATGAGGAGAAGGAAGAAACTCCAGGAAGCTGAGCCTAGGCACAAGTGTCTTTGAGCCACACACACACTTGCTCTTCAGTGCAATGAAGGTCAACATAATGACTCTTAGAGCAGGCTTAGAGCAGGACTCAAACCCATACTGCCCAAGGAGCCCACCCGGCTTGGCTTCAAAACACCTTCCATTTAATCATAGAACAGGGCAGATCGCCATAACCACACAGTGAGCTCTTTCCCTCTTGCCCCCTGCCTGCTTATTCATCTAGGGTTCTTGAAACCAACCACTCAAAGCCCTTAGTGCAAGAAGCCCCAAGCTATTCAGGGTGAACCAAAAGGGATTCTTTAGGCTGGGAGGATGGCTCAGTGAGGAAAATGTTTGACTTGAAGGTAGGTGGAGACAAGTCCAACCTCCAGGCCATTATTAAAAAGCTGGACACAGTGGTGCCTGCATGTAATCCCAGTGCTGTGGATGGGAAATCAAACAGGTCTCTGGGGCTCATGACCAGCCAACCTAGCCTCGTCACTAAGCTGCAGGCAAGTGAGAGATCCTGCCTCATAAAACAAGGTATAAAGCCCTTGAAGAACAGGATCTGGAGTTGTCTTCTGGACTCCAAAGCACATGCCCCCTCCCACACAAACATTCTCATATCCTCATTAACACACATGTGCACACACATTCACACATACACCAACCACAAGACTTCATACTACGGCTGGTCTTTTGAGCTGCAATGGATTTAGAAATAGGCACTTGCTTGTGCCTCTCCATCCATCCCCTACCTCTCTCTAAGACACTCTCAACAAATCTCTATGGAATGTACATTCCAGGTGCCTAGTCCTTGTACAGTGGGATTTACCCACAGGAAGTGTTCACGCTGACTATAGGACCAAGGGAGAAAGACCCTAGGGAAGTTATTTCCCATTCTTATTCCCATCAATCAATGAGTTTGGTAATGCCCATATCCTCTGGTTCTGAGAGCCATTGAAAGACCACCCCTCACAGTTCCCACTGGTACAAGGCTCTGAAAATGTTCTTTCTCAACATATCTCATATAGCAGTGGGATTGTAACAGTTTCCTGTGACTCCTCCTCCCTTGCCTCCAGATCTCTCTCCTCCCCATCTCTTTGCAGACAGTCTGATCATTATATTCTTATCGGTGTTGTCCCTCGGGGAGTGTCCACTTTGTTCTGCATGTTAGTTTGCAGAGACAACGTCCATTCTTATAACAACCTTACTCTCAAGATCAGCTCAAACAAGTTCCAATTTCATGCACCTTTCATCTTTTTAATTAAGGTGAATTATATGTTGTAGAAATAAGCAGGATGAATACAGGAAAGCCACCCACATCTCTAGTCCCCAGAGCAGTAACCAGCCCGCTGGCTAGGGCTCACTGCTAGGGCTGAGAGTTGAGGGTCATAGGTGGGCCAAGGAAGAGCCTACATAGTAGAGGCTGGGGGCACTCCAGCCTAACACAGGGAATGGGACTTGAATTGGGCTTAGTCTATATCATGGGGAAGAAGCAATGTCAGTAGGAGTAAGATGCATACAGGGCTTTGGACTTGCTGTGTTAATGCCAGAGGAGAAGCCAGCCTGGCTCCACAGTCAAGAAAAAGAAAGCAAACAGTTCCCAGGGGAGAGCACTTTGTAACTTCAAGCACACAGCCCTGGTTGTACACAAAGGAAAGCCCCAGGTCAAGGAGAGAGCTTCCTGGGGACCAGGCGAGGAGAAAAAAAAGGAGGCTTCAACACCCTGGGGCAGATCAGGGAGCAGCTGTCGGTTGATGTCCCATGCTGAGCAAAGGGACTCTGGGGCCTGGGGAGAGAGCTCAGTCTACAAGAGCCTGCCATGCAAGCATGAAGGCCTGAGTTGGAATCTCCAGCACCCTTATAAAAGTGGGGTACAGCTAAGTGTCTCTATGACCCCAGAGCTGGGGATGGAGTGGAGCAGAGACAAGAGGCTCCATAAAATGAATTGGCTTGTCACCCATGCCAAGCCAATGAGCTCTGGCTTCAGTGAGAGACCCTATCTCAAAAAGTAAGGAAGGTGATGAGTCATGGAAGGCATTTGAAGTTGTCCACAAACCTACAGAAACACACACACACACACACTCACACACACACGCACACCCCTACAACCACATACCACAAACACCAAATGACCATTTGTGCTCTACCATTCAGTATAGGACATAAAACGCTCCTGGTATAAGCAGCCTTTCCCTGGCTCTCCTCACCTCCTTCTCTACAACGAGTCCCTTTCACTTCTCTGACGTTTATGATTATTCACCGCTATCATTTGAATGCGCCCCAGTGGTCTCATGTGTTTGAACACTTGGTCCACAGCTGGCAGCTCTGTTTGGGGAGGTGATCTATCTACATGGCAGAAATGGGTCAGTGCGATGGTAGTGGGCCTCAGCTATTTCTGTTGTGAGCCCAAGCTCTGTTTCCTGATTTGCTAGGATGTGAAAAGCCATTGCCCCAGTCCCTCATCAGGACACAGTGTCTCCTGCAACCATGAGCCAAGATGAACCTCCTCTCCAAGCTTGAGTCACTCCTGATATCGATTTTGTTACAGCACTATGAAAGCAAATAACAGGCTCCCAACGTGATTCTACACTTCAATTACCCACATAAATGTTTGAGAATGAGAGAATATTATTTTGCCTAATGTTAAAGGGACTGCCAATGACATCCTTCTGCAACTTGTTTGTTGTTGTTTTGCACTGAATATTGCATTGACTAGAGCTCAGTTGCATGTCTTTCTAAGATCTACATTTGAAAAAAAAAAACTGTACCCTTTCACATTCTATTCTCTATAAGTTTCAGATTATTTATTCAGTCTTCAAGTGGATGAAAGACACTTGGGCTGTTTTGGGGCTCTTAAAACCCTGCTGTGGAGAATATTCCTGAACACATCTCCTTTTTTTTTTTTTTACACACATTAAAATTTCTCTAAACTTAAATTGCTGGTTTAGAGTCTAAGTGTACCCTCAATTTCACTAGGGAATACCAAATTGCCTTTCAAAATAAAATGTTCATATCCATTTAATGGCATCCTCCCTAGAAAGAAGTTATCTTCTGCTCTATATCCATCATACACAAATATAAAGTCTTGAGCAAATCTTTACATGGAATGGGTCTCCTTGTACCTTGAGATTTTTAATTTTTAATGTATAAATCTTATTTTCTGCACATGAATGCTTTCCTTGTATGTATGTGAGTGTACTGTGTGCATGCTGGTGCCTGCTGAGGTTGAAAGAGGGCATCAGATCTCCAGGAACTGGAGTTATAGGTGGAGTCACTATGTGGGTGCTGGGAACTGAACCATGATCATCTGCAAGAACAACAAGTGGCCGGGTGGTGGTGGCGCACACCTTTAATCTTAGCATTTGGGAGGCAGACACAGGCAGATCTCTGAGTTTGAGGCCAGCCTGGTCTACAGAGTGAGTTCCAAGACAGCCCAGGCTACACCGAGAAACTCTATCTTGAAAAAGCCAAATCAAACAAACAAAACCAAGTGTTCCTAACCACTGAGCAAGCTCTCCAGGCCTGTGCCTTATGATTTGAATCCATGTGTTTCCCTGATTGTACGTGAGCCTGGGCATTTTCTCATGAAGTTACCAATGCGTGCCAACATGTTAATGTTACCGCTCCTCTATGATTCCATGATTTGGAAACACAAAACTCACTTCTTCACTGGAAAATCTAGAGAGAGGAGACTTGTGGATAGAAACAGAAGAAACACTGCCTTTATACACTGTCTGTGACTTGGGGAGCATATCGGTTAGCCATCACACCAGCCATGAAGCCCTGGGAACAGAAGTCCTAGCAATCCCCAGACAATGTGTGGAATTATTATTATTATTTATTTTTTGTAGACTTCATTTGACTGTGTCTACAAAGAGCTCAGGATGGTCTCATGGAGCCTCTCACTGGTGAGACACACTCCTATACAGAATTAGGAACAATGAAGCCATTGGAACTAGCTGTCCATCCTCCTGCTGTGGGAAGCACCTCTGCATTCCACTGCAGGGGCGAGGTTGCTCCTCCTACACCGGCTTCCTGGAAGTGATGTATTGTCATTTACACGCACTAAAAAAAAGAATCAAAGTGTCTTCAACTTGAGGTGTGGCCCCATCTCCGCTCCTGGATCCTTCTCCTGTGATACTCTGGAATACTTTGAAGAACCATGTGTGCATGAGACCCTGTGGCATGGATGGTGCTGAATGCGTGAATGAGTCTCCAAGTGTGCAGAGCAGAGCCGCATGTCACTCGCCTTCCCTGTTCCAGGACGCACTCAATCTGTGTTACTGGGGATGAGGTGCTTCTTCATCACTGTGTACCATTCTCTATGTTTAATGGTTAAGCAATGGAAGAAATAAGAAGCAGTGTCACCAGCTCAGGTTGCAGACGAAATCTAAAAAATCACCGAGGGGTGCCTCTTTCCCATGATGACCTGCCTGATTTCTCCTAGGACCTAGAGTCCTGGGTGAAAGAAAATAACCTGATGACTAATAAAAATGTAGGAGGTGCATTCCTCGCCCTGGGAACCATCCCGAATACAGTTCAGCTAGCAAGATGGCTCAGTGGGTTATAAGTGCTTGCCTGATGACTTGAGATTGATGCCATGTCCCACACAGTGAACCTGGTGCTCTGACCTCCACACATGTGCACCCCTTCAAACACACGACTAAATAACTACATTTTAATTTTAAAGGTTGACATCTTCTTGGTTGTGTGTATCATACATGTGTTCAAGTGTGCCCACACGTGTGTGCCTATAAAAGCTGGCATGCTCATGTCACAGCACTCATGTGGAGGTCAAAGGACAACCTTTAGTGTTGGTCCTCACTTTCTACCCTGTTCAAAACAGGGTGCCTTTGATGTTCTCTGCCCTGCATGCTAGGATAGCTGGCCCATGAGCCTCTAGGGACACTCCCATGTCCACTTCCCAAGTTGCTGGAGGAGATCTGGGATTATAGATGTGTTTAACAGCATTCGGCTTTTTACCTGAGTTCTGGGCTCTGAGCTCAGCTCCTCACACAAGCATAGCAAGTGTTTACCCACCAAGCTGTTTCTTCAGGCAGTCCTGAGTACTTTGAACAGGTTGATTCGATCTTCTTTTGAAGGTATATAGCATGACTACCACCATTTTACAGGCGAGGTAATGGGCTCTGGTGCTGGGGCTGCCCTCCCAGTAAGGCTGACTTGAATTCCACTATTTACATTCACAGAATCTTCAAGAGACCCTCAGATGTACAGAAGATCCTGCAGAACACGGTCAAGCCCTCTCATGCCTCTTACTGTTCCAGAGTCTAGTGGAATGCAGCTGTGGACTTAATAAGAAATTAATTACCCTTTTCAACCTTATCTCTGACACATATCAAACCCCTGAGGCCTTGAGAAATTTGCTGATTCCTTTTTAATTTATTAGGAACAGCTTCTCGTCCCCAGGCTTACCACATACACTGTCCCCTCAACTCAGCACACAGTGACTGACACCCAGCTCCTCCTCAAAGTGCCCAACCACAACCCTTAAGAGCTAAGAATTAACCAAGCTTCGAAATGTATTGCTCACCACTCCCCGACCTGTCCCCTGGGATGACCATCACTTCTCTTCCACACATGACTAAACTAAGGCTGATGCATGCTCAGTGGCTTGTAGAAGATGAGTGAGTCTTTAGAAGGCAGGAGTTCACCTATGTCCTTGTCCTGAACACCAACATACACGTCCAACTACAAATTTAATTAACCATTTACTCCTTGTCCTTTTCACACACACACACATACCAACATACATAGACACAACTGGTTGATTTTTCCAAACCAATGGAATACTAGTCATCTCAGAAAAAGGGAAGAATTGTAACTAAGCCCTCATCCTCTTCACATGGATGAAAGAGAGAACAAAACAAGGAACATACATTGATAAAAGAGTATGCAGTCAGCAAGTGTCCCCTGCCAACAGTCTAGTGGTTATCAATGCCACAGTGGCTGGACTCAATCCTAGTCTTCTAGAAGCTTCACTGGGAGTTGTGCCAGGATGGTGGCCTCTGACAGATAGAGAACAGTTTGCCACAGTTTCATCTGGCAGGAAAGGATAAGAAAAGAGGAAGAGAGCCAGACCCTGTCTTAGTATGAACAGAAGGCATTGCCCATCACTCCAGACAGATGGTATGGGTTAAAAATAAGCTATAGGGGGCTGGGGATGTGGCTCCATTGGTTGAGTGCTTGCCTAGCATGCATGAAGCCCTGGGTTCAATCCCCAGCACCGCGGAAACTTGGCAGGGTGTCTGTAATCCCAACACTTGGGAGGTAGAAGTAGGAAGATCAGGAGGATCAAGATCACTAGGCAGCTAGTGATGCCCTCCATATTTGCAGGGCATAAATGTGCATCCCAGTGCACTGGGGAGAGTCTCAACTTGTGTCTGCTTCCCCGCCAGTCCATATAGCTAACCCTCTTTTTACTCTCAAGAGAGTCCTGGTATAGACAGCAAATTACAAGCTTTCCTTTGCCTTCCAGGGAACTCATGAGATTCTCCAACAGTCCCTGAGTAGAAAACAATTTGGCTTCCCAAGCCCACTGAGTTGCCTTATTTTGGCCCATCTTTCCACAGCAATTCCTCTCACAGTCTACATAGGTCCTAAGGAGACAGTCCCCACAGAGCTCCTAAGCTAAAAGAAGCCCTCTAGGTGTCCAAAAGTGTCAAACCATCGACTCTGGCATTTTAGATCCCTATCCTGGCTCTGGCAGGCCTCTTCCTATGTGATTTAGGCAAAGCCACTGAAGGACCTTGCAAAACCATTCAGCAGATCAAAGTACTTGCCACATACGCCCAACAACTGGAGTCTGAGTTCCTGAAACACATGGTGGAAGGAGAGAACTGACTCCTAAATGCTGTTCTCTGACCTCCACACATGCATTGTGGCACACACGCACACACACACACACACACACACACACACACACACACACACCATACACACACACACACACACACACAAGCACACATGCATGTGCACCTACGCAGAAGAAGGAGGAGGAGTGGGGAATACTTAAGAACACTCATCTAAGCTTCAGACTCCTCATCCATGAGACAGCATGAATATACTCATAGGTTTTCTGGAAGGATCTGGTTGAGTGGAGAGATCAAAACACCAAGCACCATGCCTGCTGTGGACTTCCAGGACTACCTCCTGCAGGCTTCCCAGAACACGCAAGCTCTCTTCAAGCATGAAGGAACCACCATCCTCCAGCACCTGCACTGCCAGGTTGTACCTATTTCTTTGTCTTTAAGGAAGTGGAGGGGCTAGAGAGATAGTTCAGAGGCTAGGAGCACCTGTTGCTCTTGCAGATGACCTGAGTTCAGGACCCAGAACCCACACTGGGCAACTGTCTACAAATCCAGATCCAGGGGATCTGTCACCCTCCTCTGGATACTGTAAACACCTGTACTCATTTGCTCATACCCATAGAAAAATATGCAAGTAAAATATGGAAAATGCAGTACAAGCCCATGTCTCCTAATGTTGAATATTCACGGTCCCAATGAGACAGCCTGTCCATTCCTAAGAACACACCAACAGAATTGCATCTGTGTGCTCACCCGACGACAGGTGTACATACTCAGCAAGGCTATTCACAGCAGCCTCCAACTTGGAACCTATCCAACTGTCCAATAAGAGAAGAATGGATAAACAAAGGGATTTCTACACTCCAAGTGAGATGTTTCACATCCATGAGAACACACGATCCATGCTATGGCAAGCAAAAGAAGTCAGGGTAATGAGTACCTGCCATGTGCCTCTGTTCCTAAGAATCTCATAACTAAGAAACACTATTCCACAGTGCAAGAAGGCAGGACTGTGTAAGGGACAGTACCCATGGCACACTGGATGTCTTCTTGGGAAAGAGGGTCTAGAATGTTTCAGTCCTTGGTCTGAGCACTGACCTCACAGGTTTGTCCTATTTCTGAAATTCTATTGAACTCTTAAGCTCTGTTTTCTAAATCACACAACTTCAACAAAAAGTCAATGTATTTTGTGTGTGTGTGTGTGTGTGTGTGTGTGTGTGTGTGTGTGTGCATGCGCATGCGCATGTGTGTATGCTGGTATGTTCACCCATGCATGCTCATATAGAGGTCAGAGGTCAGCACCAGGAGCCTTCCTCTATTGCTCTCCACACTAATTTCTGAGTCAGGGTCTCATTGAACCTGGAGCTCACTATTCCACTCTGCTTTCTAGCCAGCAAGCCCCGAGGACCCTCTGAACAACTCTACCCCACCAGTACTGGAATTAGAGGTGCATGACACGCCTGTGGGTGCTGGGGATCCAAACACAGGTCCTCATGTTTGCACACTGAGCCATCTCCCTAGCCCAAAATGTGAGAGGTGAGCTGACTAAGTGGGCAGCAGACACTTAGTGGAAAAAAAATCAATGGGATACTTTATTAAATAAATATTTTCTGAACTCTGTGCTAGACAACGATATAGACTGCTGGGCACACAGCTAATGAGACTGGGTATCTGTTCTCTATCATCGTCTTTACCTTCACCATCTTCATCATTACCTACATCAGGACCAATGCCGAGGCTTCCTAGTGCTCTTCACTATATACCCAGGTGCAGTTTTTCTTTAATTTTTTTTAAGAGCAAAATGTTTTGGTTTTAATTGCATATGAATCCATGTTACATGAGAAAGGTTGGAGACAGAACTGAAGTATCTTGTGCAAAGCCACACAACTTGTCAAGTGAGCACACGTCACATGCTCTGAAAACCAACCCTGCACCATCTCTCATAGTGAAGAAGTCTTGTCAGCTCTGCCAGCCTCTACTACTACCGAGTGGCTATGGAATGCCAATACCTTTACCTCCATCCAGGACAGTAGTGGAGAACCATCAATTTTGTCTCAGAATGCCAGAGTTCCCAGCTCTATCTCTGCCCAACTGCAATGTCTCACAGTGAAGAAAGGTTGATCAATACACTGATGGAAACTCCAGGAATGTGTGACTCAGTTAGGAGAGTACTTTCCCAGCATGCATGAAGCCCCATGTTCAAGCCCCAGAACTGGTTAAAGCCAGTATAACAGTGCACACCTGTAATCCCAGCACTTAGGAGGAAGAAGCAAGAGGACTCAAAATTCAAAGGCCAGCCTGAGATACATGAGACCCTGTCTCAAAAAATTAAAAAATAATAAAAAATGGGAGTTTAAAAGGCTAGTTCTTCTACTGCCAAAGTCCACAGAAACTGAGTTCATTTCCAACTAACTTTGAAGCTATTTCTGGCTGGGGGAGTATTGACATATCTCCCCTCAGATCTCCAATCTCACTTTGTGGCATTCTCTTTCCATCCTGCCCTGGTCTAGAGGATATCAAGTTGGGGGCTGTGGTATCTCGGGGGAAACAAGAGAGTTTCCTTGGGGAAAGCAGTCTGAGGGTGGGC
>CAJQZJ010001969.1:4082665-4096585 GCA_907164525.1 Lophiomys imhausi
TGTGTGTGTGTGTGTGTGTGTGTGTGTGTGTGTGTGTGTGTGTGTGTACATGTACAAATGTATATGCACATATGTGTGTGGTTTCACTCACTCATGTGTATACATATATGTGGAAGCCAAAGGTCAAGTTCCTGCATCATTCCTCAGGTGACTGCATATCTTCTTGTTGTTTTTTAGTTTTTGAATTTTTTTTTGAGACAGAGTCTTACATTGACCCAGAGATCACTCTAGACTCTGCAGGATCTGCTGGACAGTGAGCCCCAGGGATCCACCTGTGTCCACCTCCCAAGTGCTGGCACTACAACAAACATAGGGCACCATGTCTCAGTTTATTTTTGTGGGCTATGGGGCCTTGAACTCAGGTCTTCATGCTTACCAGACAGGTATTTTATCAACTGAGCCACATTGCTCTAGCCCTACCTGGCTTCAGACCTTGCAGTCAGACATGAACAAGGGAAGTGTGGTAGTGCAGGGAAGATAATTGCCATTAAGAATAAGGATTCCTTTTTGGACAGCATTCTGTCTACAGTGGAGCAAGCTTTTCCTACCAAGAGACAGGCTTGCGACTAATTCAATCATCTCCCACTGGAGATTCTTCGATGCTCATCTTCTACTTGGGGTAGAATAGGGGATGCTGTCAGGAGTTAATATGTCTCGATATAAAAAAATCTAAAGTTAAGAAAACATCTTTGAATGCCATATTCTGCAGATCTCTTGAGGTTTTTGAAGAGGACCTATCTATCTCTTATATTAGGGTAAGCAGATGTTGCTTGTCTCTTAGCAGGTTTATTTCTGATTAGCTTAGAAAATAACTATAATAGACTGTCATAGTACCTAACAAAATGACCGGCTTGTATGACTATTAGTTTGCATTTCTTAATTATCCTAAACAGTTTATGACAATTAGTAGCAAAAGGCCGAAACTTCACATTTCATTTTTTTTCTTTACCTCCTAACCCTTCCATCCCATTTCTCTGGGGTGGGGTGTCCCTATATAACAATCCCTCATCTCAGTTCAGAGGTCGTATGAGGGCCAAGAGCCTCCTCATTCATTGGGGGTCTACGAGGCAGTACCACCAGTGAAAAGTGTCTCATTGCCCGGGAGAGAAAACTAAAAAACAAACAAACAAATAAGCAGACAAACATAAAAAAGAATAAAAACTTGGAAGCAGGTAAGTCGACAGCCTAGCTCTGCCAAGACAGGGTAGGCAAGTCCTTCATAACCCCTGCTCTACAATCAATGTCTGTCAGAGAAACGGGGCCAAATGACTGAAGATCGATGCTGTAATGTATGGAGAGAAAATGGGAACTGTCCAGGCCGCCACTGGTATGTCATTTCTTAGTTTTGGAAGCTGCAGGCCCTGTACTTCCTATAAAATCAGATATATTTATCCCTCTCAGGTCTCTGAGGTGGTTGAAGAATAGATAGCTAGAGTCTCATAATTAAATTTTGAGTTGTTTAGGAGTCAAGAGAGTGTTATAGATCTAGGAAGATGCTTTTAAAATTGTGTTGCAAGTTAGTATGAATGTTGAGTTAGATATAGAACTTTAAACTCATGGAGATGGTTAGATAGTAGAATGTTAAAGTCAGGTACCAAATACATATGGACTGGACATTGGGAATGTACGCTAAGCCATATAACCCTCATAACTGTGGCCTAATTACCTCTGTTGTTTTGTATTGTACTTATTATTATAAGAGAAAGAGCCATTTGTTGGACTGAAAGGGGGAGCTGTTGGGGGAAATAAGATATACCTTAAACTTTAAAAAAAAAAAAGGGAAGAGGATGGGGGGTTGAGGGTGGGAGGGTGGGACTAGACGGGGGAGTAGGGAGGGGAATGCAATTGAGATGTAACTTGAAGAAAAAAAAAAGAATAAGGATTCCAGAATTAGGAAAAAAAACTGTACTATTCCTAATTCCACCACTTGTTTATTGTAAGATGCTCCAAATTCCCTCTTCCATTCTCAGTTTGCATGTCTCAAAAGTGGACATGATGCTAAAACCTACCCCTCCCCTGAGAGGGTGGCCCCTGCTCAAAAGCCAGGATTCTGATGCTTCCCATTGTTGGTGGTAACTGGCCAGAGAGACTGATAAGATAATTAAAGTCAAAATATCAATCCAATATCATCAGGCAGAACAGGGGATGTGATGGGGAAGAATCATAAACAGATGGGCACAGTGGTTTTCTGATAAAACTTTTCTTATCAAATAGGGTGTGGAATCTGGATCTGGCTGTTGCAGTTGACTGATTCTCACCTATGTTTTTTTTTTTCCAGTCGTTCATTTGACCAATGTTTACTGATTATCTTCCTTTTTAGCGAACCTAGGAAGAAACTCACAGCACCTCCCGGTGACCAATGCCTGAGAACCCTGGAGAAGCAAGAGCAAAATGATACATATGTTCAAAGCAAGGTGCCTCCTCCCTCTATGGCATCTCAACAGCGCAGCCTGAGGACCTCATAACAAAATGAACACAAACAAACCAAAAAAATGTGAAGAGAGAGTTGGAAGCAAGCAATGCGGCCGGGAAGAAGGAATTCACTGACCCCCAATCTGGGCCATCTCAAGAGAAGCTGGCCACTGACTGAGCCTCTTAAAAAGCTCAAAAGTCATCCCAGGCCATGGTAAAAGAGAAAGCTCAAACAAAACAAAAACAAATGTGATCTTCAAAGTCTTAAATGTCAACTGGAAGGATGATTAGGCTCTGGGATGGACCACGAGGCCCTGCAGCTGCTCCCTCCAGCATCGGATGCCCCTTCAGTCTTCAGAGTTGTCTTCCCCTGGATAATGCATCACCCCCGCCCTGCCCACCCCCACTCTACAGCTCTGCACAAGGAGGAGCTGCCTAAGGAGCCTTTGCCCAAGGCTTGTCATACAAGTCTCCATTCCATCAGTTCCTTACTGCCCTGCCCTCCTCCACCTTGTTGTCCTCCCCTCCCCAAACACACACACACACCACATATATACATAACACACACAACACACATGCTCACAACACATACATACACACCACACACCACACATACATCACACACATATATACCACTTACCATACCCCCCATAGCATATATCCACACACACACACACCACTCATCACACCCTGCCACTGCACACACACACACACACACACACACACACACACACACACCACATACCACACACATACATACACACACCACAAACCACATACACACCACATACCACACCATACCACACACATACATATACACACACACACATACACACCACATACCACACCATACCACACACATACATACACACACATATACACACACACACATATACAGAGGCATACCCCCTACACACAGTGTACCCACACACAGCACACACACACACACACATTCACAAGCATAGGCGTACACACACACACATATACACACCGGCCACCCATCTAGATTCTTTTGTAAACAGCTCACTCATGGAGAGATTTCCATCATGCCTCAGTCATTGGGATAACAGCCTCAGGCACATGCAGGGGCAGTTCTCACTGGTTACCTTTTCTACCAGAAGTGGGGGATAACCTGAGGCCTAGGCATGCCAGCCATTGGTCTGTCTTCATGGAAAATATAAGATCATATTGGGGTAGAATGTTTCTTCCCAAATCATTCAAGCTCCTGAAGACTGAAAAACTGAATATTGAAAAATACAATATTCCCTTTATTGAGTCTGTATTATCCCGGTTCTGCTCTTAGTCTTTTATCTTAAATGTCAGTTCTGTCCTAACCATGCTGCCTGCATTCGTTCTCCAAATGAGGAAGTAGAAGTCCAGAAGACTAGATGTCTCAGGGTGCTTGCTCTCACACAAGTCTCTGTTCATCCCACAAGCAGGCTGCTTGGGAATTAGCGCTCTTCCCACAGTGCAGGCTGCCTCTGGGACCTAGAGCTGAGTGATTCAATCCTCAGCACACTCCCTGGCTGTCAGCATCTGAAGAGCCATTGGCTACCAACCAATGACACCTCCAGTGTTGTTCTTTCTGCAAGGTGTGTTTGCTCGTGGAGGCCTTCAGAGATGACTCAGGTGCATCCTTGCTAATCAGTCAATCAATCAATCAATCCATCAATTGATCGATTGCAAAGGGGACAAAAGCCAGAGACTTCAGCCTAGTGTCAGTGGTGTGTAAATTCATTTCCAGTTTGAGCTTGGTGAATTGTCTCTTAGAGTCATGGGGTCAGGTGAATAGTCCAGAAATGCCCCTAGAAAAACCCTATGCACTGAAAAAACTAACAGCCTCCTCCTTGCTGTGAGCTCTCTGGGGAGTCATGCCCTGGGGCAAGAACACTGGGTGGGAGTTCTCCTGTGGGTTCCCAATGCTCTTGAATATTAATAGCACATTAATACCACTTTCTACTTTAAGTGATTGGAGTGAGGGAAACTCACTTCCATTGGCCACAAGAAAATCAGAGGAGAAAGCCCCCAAGCCTTGATTCTCTCTATACCCTCCTATTTAATAATAATCATACTTCTCTTCATCCTTGATTCTTAATCCAAGACTGACCAATTATGGGGACCATTCCCTGTATTGAGTCGAAGAATCTGGAGTCCAGGATATGGGAAACTAGACCAGGGAGAGAAAGTTCTCAGGGAGGCTCTCAGCCTCCCACAGGCTCTCCAGACACAAAAGCACCCCCCCCCAACTCTGGCTGGCTGTGCTTTTAGCCCAGCTCTCCCAGCCTCCACCTTCCCCAGTCCTAAAGTCAGAGGTTTGTCTCTCCTCTTTTTGTCCTGATGGGGGCACAAGTATTCCCTGAGTCTTCAAGCATCTGGAGAAGTTCTGAAAACTCGGCTAAGAGTCAGAGGCCAGAGCATGTACAATTCCTTGGAGAAAAAGACAATAATGGCACCGTTGTGTGTTTTTTGTGTTGTTGTTGTTTTAAAAGAAAAATAATGGGGGTAGGATGTAGTTCACAGCATGGATGGAGAAATGGGAGAAATGCTTCCATGTCCAAGGCAAGAATTGACACCACAGTCATGTCTATGTAAACACAAGCCCCATGTGCACTCGCAGGGACCCAGTAACCCGCTCACACTTACACAATCTTGGTCCCTGTGCTCACATGACCCCCTTCTTCATGACATTGCTGCCTGCTCAGTCTTTTCCGGCACTTCCCAGGGGGTCAATTTGTATAATTTTTAAAATCCTCCCCAAATCTCAACTTCCTGTGGTTCTGTTTTTATTTCCAGATTTCCTTCTCCAAGTCCTTTCATTCTCATTCTCTCTCTCTCTCTCTCTTTCTCTCTCTCTCTCTCCCCCACCATAGGGTGAGTCCAGGCTCTCCCACCCAAACATTGTTGTTGGTTGGCTCTGCTGCAAAATGTAAAACCAGAGACTCCAGAGAGAGCATGGCTGCCAATCCAGGCTCTCGCGGTCACTTGTTTATGACCCCAACTACGGTCGCGCACACACAGGACTGAATCCTGTGCATTTCCTAGTTGATGGGCCCCTGTGGCCACCCGAAAAACAGCTCTGTTCCCATACTCTTCCAGAAAACCCCAGACCTGAGAAACAGATGCCATACTCAGAAGGACAACACAAAACTGAAAAAGCTCTTTAAAGTCAGAAACTGAGTTCTGCACCCCTGTGGACTTCCAGACAAACCTCCAGGGTCTTGGCCCTGCAGAGGTCTGAGTTTCCCTCCCACCCTCCCAGGAACCGGCCACATATTCCTCGGGACAGCAGAGAAGCAGCTAAGGCAGAGAGAGAAGAGTTAAATCTAGCGCAGACTTCAGCAATCTGTGTTCAATTTTGATAAAAATCTCTCTTGCTCTCCCCCACCACCCCTTCCCTCTACCCACAGCTCAGACAAGTCTCTTTATGTTACCAGTATACATTTTGTTTTGGGCACTGCAGCCTGTGTTCCGCCCAGAGCGCGAGCTAGCCTACCACAGGCACATAGGGCAGAAACATCCTCCAAGCTCCTGGACACAGAACTCCAGCAGCCACCACACCATCATCCCCTCCTCCTCCTCCCTCTTCTCTTCCATCACGGTCCTCCTTCTTTCACTTCTTCCCCTCCCACTCCACCCCCACCGTGTTACCTGTGATCACACTAGACCCTTCCTGGGTTAAGTCAGAATCCCGCTGCAGTGAAGGTTAGACCATGGCTTCGCAAGAATTTGGACTGTCCCACAGGTGCCAAGGGCCTGGGGAATCCAGCTCCCTGATGCTTCTTGGCCGCCTAAGGTCCCGCTATCTGGAGAACAAGAGTCACTCCACTGGGTTGCCTACCCTGCTTGCCAAGGCCCTGCATGCAAGTGGGAGCTGGGAACTTGGAAAAACTTCAGTCCACCTAAGAGAATGCACACACCAAAACGGGTAAAATAGCCACCAAAGAGGTTGTCAGCTTTCGGAGAGGGGGTGCTATATATGTTGGTTCACCTAAGCCATCGGGAATCTGATTCCGAAGCCACCAAAAAGTTTTCCAAAGTTTTCCAAAGCCATGCACAGCGAGCGTCCTGATGCACATACCCCTCACTCCACCCCCCTGCACACAAACACAGTCTTCCGGCAACCCACTCCAGGATCGGCAGCCCACTCCAGGATCGGAGTCTGCAAACACTTTCCAGAACAAAACAGGCAGCTGGTGGAGGGGCTGCCTTTCCACTGCAGACCAACGCAACAGCGAAAAGTGAAGAGACAGGAAAGTGTGATGATGTCGCTCTGCCCCTAGGTTCCCAGTGCTGCACCTACCCGGAGGCCCGCATGGCGCGGTGAGGTTGCTGCTGCCCCGGCTTCCCGCAGGCGCCGCGCTCTGCTCGCTCAGCTCAGTCCTTGGCTGCCCGGGACTCCGGAGAAAGCAGGCTGCTCCCTCCAGTCCGGCCTCGCTCCGCTGCCCGCCCAGCTCTGACGTCAGGCGTCTTGGAGCTAGGATATTTATGGCTAGGAGAGACTCTGGCTTTTCCCCTAGGTGCTGATCCGATGGCAGCAACTTGGGATTTGATTTGCAGTTTTCTCACTGGGAAATGAGGGGCAGGATGGAGACAGCAGCTGGCGCACAGCACAATGAGGGTCGCTGTTCCCCACCTTTGGCACCCAGCCTTTTTTGGGAGTTCCCTCTGTTTGGAACCATATCAGGGTCCAAGAGGCAAAAGTGGTCACCTGAGCAGGGGTGTCCCCCCTCCTTCTCTGGTCAGCTAGCAAAGGGCCTTGTGGGGAGCTGTCAGGCTGGGACACAGGGTCCCTTCCCTGAGCAGTGTATGCCTCGAAGGTGCTGGCAAGAGAATTGGTCAGCAGCACAGTGCAGGCACTAATTAGAAGGCCTGCTCCACGCCCTAACAACTTTTCCATTTCTTCTTTGGGAGTGCATTTTTTAAAAATTTATTTTTATTAAATTAGGTTCCACACCCCTTGCCACTTTGTATACCTTTTCCAATTCAGAGCTGGCCAGTTCATCCTATCCCACTGCTTATATATGTAGTTCAAGCATGCACAGTAGCTTATTTATACTTTGAAAACTTGCATTTAGTGTTTTAAAATGTGGGATTGTGGGGCCTTTGTGACTGAACCAGAAATTGCGGGCCGGAAATGGTGTCAGTTAACAGCTGCTGTCTCTATGACCTACAACACCTTTAGGTATCTATTTATTGTTGTGTGTGTTGCCCACACCCAGATGTTCCTCAGCAAGCAAATGATAGCCCAGCTCCCTGGTCAAGCAGGGTTTCCACATCTGTCCACATTCTAAGTACCATTATCCTCTCAACTTCCATCCTTCTTTGGGTTAGTTATTTTTGCAGGAAAGTTAACATTTTTTGTGTGTGTGTGTGTGCACATATGGAGGTCAGAATACAATTCAAGTGAGCTGGCTCGTTCTCCCTTCACCATGGAAGTTCCAGGACTGAACTAAGGTCAGCTGCGGCAAGGAGCACCTTCACCTGCTGAGCCATCCCGCTGGTCCTTCATCCCTCTTTTCCAATGATTTGTTGTCATCATTGGCCAGCAACATAGCAAATACATGCAATCTATTATTGTTATTATTATAAAGAAAGGAATACCAGAAAATTATTTAGGTGTGGGAGATTTATGACCCACTTTTACCGACCAGCCACAGTGACCCATCTCCTTTTGGAATCCCCCCAACAGGCCAACCTAATTGTGCCATCGTAAAGAAGTGCAGAGTGGATTGAGCAAAAGCAGCCCCTATAGAAAGGAAAGGAGAGGAGGAAGGGAACGGGAAGGAACGGTCTGATTTGCACCTACTACCTGCAGCGGTTGTGAGCATGTGTCTGCAAGACAGAAACCACTGAGAAACTTCTCTCCAGACAAAGTAAGGAACGTGACAAATGGACTGAAAGAATTGCTGATCGTGACATGATAGTTCAGCAGCTCAGGGTACTCATGGAGAAGCCTGAGCCCTGAGTTCAAACCCTAGGAACAGCACCAAAAAAGGAGAGAGTTAACTGCTGCCGGTTGTCTTCTGACTGCCACAGGCATGTGGTGGCACATTCTACATGTGTGCACGCGCGCGCACACACACACACGCACACACAAACAAAAGCAATCAATCAATCAAATAAGAAAAATAAATTCTTACACAAAAAATAAATGAACAAAATAAAAATTTTAATTTATTTACATTAATTTTAAAGAAAATTTTTTTAAGTTTGGAGGAAAAAAAAAAGTGAGATAGGGCCAGAGTCTTTATGGAGAGTAAGTATCAGGCAGGACAAGGCTGGACAGGGAAAGTAAGGCTGAGGGGCAACACAGTATTCCAGATAAGCAGTGTCATTGGGGAGTCGGGTATCTGCTTTACTGAACCCCAACAAATGCTGCTCCAGTTCTGTTGCACTGAAGAAAGAGCAAGAAAAGCTTATATCAGGTGCATTCTGGGGCTGAGGAGATGTTTTTGAGGCTAGTGAGTCCCAGAGGCCTTTGAAGTGGGATGACCAAGACATCGCTGTGCCCACGCCAGCCCTAGCACACCAAGTCCTAATGAAGGCTGGTCATCCTGAAGGACTCTCATCTCCCAGGACTGTCCCCTGAACACACACTGAGCTCTGAAGCACACTGACTGACTGGGAACTTTCTCTTCCTCAGAGCAGGCAGCTCAGAACACCAGGAACTTCCAAAGCACATGTATCATGGTGGGAAGCAGGCTTCTCAAACCTTTCCCTTAGTTCCCTCAGGGGGCAGAGCGCTTCATCTGCATTGCAGGCTTCCATGCAGCCTCCCAGAAAAGAGCACATGATCTAAGCGTGGAAGAGGATGAAGAGAAGTCAAAAGTTAGAGGCCATGTTGGAAGCCCCAACCCACTTCTTTCTGCTTTGATATCAGTATGGTGAGGGATGCTCTCAGCCCAGTATTACTGAAGATCAATGTCACCTGCCAAATGGCTGGGCTGCAGCACTCAGCTCAAGCATTATTCTGGATGTTTCCATAGAAGTAGTTTGAGGAGGAGATTAATATTTAAATGGGTAGACTCTGAGAAAAGCAGATACCTCCCCATCTAATCTATGAAGGCTTTGAAACCCCAAGAGAACAATGAAGGAACTCTTCCTCCTCCTTCCACAGCCCTGCTGAGGCATGAGAGAATCCTGCTGGCAGACAGCCTTTGACCTTAACTTACAACCAGTTCAGGGCTCTTCAGCTTGCTGGCTAACTGTGCAGACTGGGAACTCATCAAATCTCCACACACAGTTATAAGCCAATCCTTTCTGTCATTGCCTCTCTCTTTCTCTCTCTTCCTCATCTCTCTCTCTCTCTCTCTCTCTCTCCTTTTCTCCCCTCTCTCCCTTCCTCATTTGACCCTTCTCTATACTTCTCTTTCTTCCTTCTTCCCTACTTGTCCTTCCCTTCTCCTATCTCTCTCCTGTCCTTGTGTCCTCTCTTCCCTTCTCTTTCTCTCCTTGATCTCTTATTCAGTCTGTTTCTGTGGGAGTTCTGTGACCTGTGATGGGGAGAGACAGGAGAATAGTGTTCCTTAACCAAGATTCCTCACTCATTTCAAATCATTGCTATAAAGGTCAAATGATTCAAAACAGACAGAAAGTCTCCATCTCAGCTGGATGCAAAAGGACACACCTGTGATTTCAACTCCTCTAAAGCAAAAGGATTATGAGTCTAGCCTGGGCTACATAGTGACTTCCTATCTGGGGTGTTGGAGGAGAGAGGACCACAGGGAGAGGGAAGTGAGAATGGAGAGAGAAGAGGAGGGAGGATGGGAGAGGAGTCTCTTACCTCACAAAGTTCTTCTGAGACTGAGATGTTGAATCACAGACTTTTCAAACCTTGGCTGTTCCAGTTAGAACACACCTGCTGATCCACATATTCTGCTAAAGGAGGCACTGACTCTGATAGCAATACTGTTTCTAATGGTCGGAGGAGGGTACAGCTGAGCCTATAGAATGCTTACCTCACATATGTACATACAGTCATGGGCTCAGTCCCCAGCTCCCATATGAAACTGGACACAGGGATGCGTGCTTGAAATGCCAGCACTCTGGAGGTGGGGGCAGGAGGATCAGCAGACAAAGTCCAAGGTCATCCTCAGCTACACAGTGAATCTGAAGCCAGTCTGAGATGTGTGAGACTCTGTCCTAAAAGAATAAAACAGGGGTGAGAAGGCACAGTGAATAAAGGCACTTGTCACCAAGTCTGATGACCTGACTGATCCATACAACCCACAGGCTAGAAAGAGAACCAACTCCTAAAAGTTGTCTTCTGACTTCCACATGTGTCACATGCACACGAACACACACACACACACACACACACACACACATTTATTTATTAAAGGTGGGAAACATTTTTTAAAAAGATATGCTAGATTGAAGAGGCCGAAGCAGCTTTTGAGCTGGCCCAGCTTAGCAAACGCCCAGCACTCTCCAGGTACTCTGACGCTGGGCCCATTGGCTTTCGATCGGTGATACTGTGGACTCAAATCTCCATTGGACAGGACCTAAATGCACCTCTATTAGATCCTATTCACATACAATGATACAGATGGAGAGGAAAATCCCACAGCTAGACCAATTTCTTCCTGCAAAGCACTCTTCGGTGGGACACAAGCAGGAGAGATGTCACACCAGTTTGAAATACTTTAGCCCTTCATTGGCTGATATATAACAAGAAGGTCTGAGAATTTAGTATCAGAATAGCCTGTTTTTTAAATCCCAGCTCTGGCTCTTTTTTGAAAATTATATGTTTATTTATCTCTGTACAGTAAGAACACGCTGTGAAACACCTATGGATATCAAAGACGGTTTGTCAGTTCTCTCCTCACACTATGTGGGACCTGGAGATTGAACTCAGGTGGTCAGGTTGGCTGCAAACATTTTCACCTGCTAAGCCATCCCACCAGCCCCCATCCCTGGTTCTTGCAGCTGAGAGCATCACTGAACCCCTCTCCATACTACAGAATATTGGGGAGTCAGGCCCCTGGTGCTAGGAGAGGATTAGGTTGCAGAATATGTCCACATGACAGATGGCCATGATTCTTTTTTGCCTTTTTCTCTCTTTGCCATCTTCCTTGTCTCCATCTCACTCTCAGCCCCAGCAACTCCATCCATTTCTTCTTCAGTACAGAGAGAATGCACTCCATATGAACATTTAGTTCTCAAGGATCCCAACCTCTTGTTCTGTGCAAACCTCTTTGCCCAGAACTAGGAAATGTCCCCTGGCCAGACATGACCGCACCAAATAGGCAGAGATTAGAAAATTGCTCCAGGAAAGACAGGCTCCCTCTGAGCAAAAAGCTGAATTTCTGAGGCTCCATCTCAGGTTGTTTGCAGCAACTTGGAGGGTCAGCTCTACTGCCTTGCCTACGTCAAAACCCTAAAGTGTTTAACCACAAGACATACAATCCTGGGACATAGTGGCGGCAGTCCTCCACCTCCTCCCCCACATCCAGGCAGGCCACTTGTGTGTCGAATTGGGTATGTGTTCTCCTCTAAGGCCAGACAGGCAAACTCTGGCCCAGTGTATCACACCTGGCCAGATGTGGGATGGAATATGACACAGTAAACAGAACACAGGAGTGGGCAGGAATGCACTGGAATTCTTTCTTGACATCCCCTTGACAATCTACGAGCAGAATCTAAGGTCTCCAGGCTGGGGAAAGCCAAACCCACTTGTAGCTGGAGGTGTTTATGTTATTCCTGGAATAGGAGTCTCCACACACATGATCATGTGCAAATTTTCAAGAGATCCCCGTTTTCAGTAGCTTAAAGCTTTTTGAAAAATAATGCTCAGTCTGTCTCAGGATAAAACTGTATTTTATAATATTTAAAAGAAAGAAACAAGGGCAGGAAAATGGCTCAGTGGGTGAATTGCTTGCCCAACAAGCTCAAGAATCTGAGTTTGAGCTCTATATCTCATTTAAAAAGAAAAAAAACAGTCAGGCATAATTAATTATACATGTGCTTGTAGTCCCAGCACTGGAGAGTGAACCAGAAGGATCCCTGAGTCTCACCAGCCAGTTAGATATACAAGGTGGAGAGGAACTAAGGAATGACAGACAAGTCCGATTCTATTCTGGCTTGCACGTGCCTGTGCACACATTCAACCACACACAAATATGTATACACACACACACACACACACACACAAAATACATTTTCTCAACTGACCTATATTGGAAGAAAAAATGGATAAAGTGCACATGTATGCTTCCCCCCAACACACACACACACACACACACACACACACCCACACACACACACACACACAGAGAGAGAGAGAGAGACACTTTTCTACTTAGAAATATCACTTGAGATGATGACAATGTTCAAGTACCTGTGACTTGGGATGCCGTAGAATGTATGTGTGCAACTGAACTGAGACTCCTGGATGACCCGGGGACTTCAGGAGAAGTTAGATATGCTTCATCTCCCCTTGGCCATATCATTTGATGTGAATGTTCTTTGAAATGATATAGACTGGAGAGGTGACTCTGGTTGAAAGCACTTGCAGAGGACCCACGTTCAAAGGATGACATTATGATACTAAAGCACTATTGTCTGTCACCCTGAGAAGGTAGCCACTGATTTCTCCTGTTCATTTCTTTTGGAAGGTTCTCAGCAACCTGTGTCTCTCTGGCTGGGTTTACACAGCCACACAGAGAAAGAGGAAGAGAAAGCATGCCCTGGCAGCCCCCAGAAAGAGTTCAAGGCAAGAGGCATTTGCTCACTAACCTCATCCTTCTCTGTGTAAACTATCCATAAATGCAGACTTTGTTTTGTATGGTGTGTGTATGGTGGGTGGGATTTCTAAGCATCTAAATGGGCTGGTTTCACGGGTGCTTTGGAGGAAGGAAAGGGAAAGGTCTAAGAAGCCCTTCTCTAATGCTTTTGTTCATTCAACTGTGTATAATGTTAGCCACTGGAGTAAAGCCTGGAGATGGCTGGGAATAAGGTGGTGTTCCCGTTCTTAAGGAATTCACAGCTTCATGGGCCACACAACCAAGTTCTACAATGTTCAGGCTAAAACAAAAAAAGGTACAAACAGCCAGGCATGGTAATATACTCTTGTATTACAGCATTTAGAAGGCAGAAGCGGGAGAATCAATAGTTCAAGGCTATCCTCAGGGACATATCAAGTTTCAAGCCTGCCTGAGCTACATGCCTCAGAAAAATACACACACACACACACACACACACACACACACACACACACACACACGGATATGGACTGGAGAAGTGGTTCAGTTAAACTCTTCCAGCAGACCCTGGTTCAATTCCCAGCACCTACAAGGTGGCACACAACCATCCAACCATCTCCTAAGCACACCCTCTTCTGGCTTCTGTGGGCAAGGCATGCGCATGTGGCACATGCATAGGCATGGGTGTTTGCCCAGGCAGAACACCCCTACACATAAAATTAAAATTTTTAAACAAATGAAGCTTTCAGAATTACTGTGAAGAAGAAGAAGAAGAAGAAGAAGAAGAAGAAGAAGAAGAAGAAGA
>CAJQZJ010001969.1:4114684-4129999 GCA_907164525.1 Lophiomys imhausi
TTTCTTTCTTTCTTTCTTTCTTTCTTTCTTTCTTTCTTTCTTTCTTTCTTTCTTTTTTGAGGCATCTTATGGCTGATGCTACAACTTACCATGTAGCCCAGGCTGTCTTCAAACTCTTGGAAAGCCTCTTGTCTAAGCTCCCAAATGCTAGGATTATGGGCATGACACTGTCACACTTTGATGTTTGTATTTTCATATCAAATCAAATCTAACTCTTCTCTTTTTCCAATGTCTATGTCATTACCCATTTTTAATTCAAAGATTGTGAGAATTTGGGCAAGGATGGAGTAAGAGTGTAGGGAGAATTTTTTGAATACTGAAGACAGTTCAAGTTGAATTTTAGTTGAGACAATCCAGAATAAGTTAAAACTTAAAGGCTGAGGCAGGAGGATTATAAATTCAAAGTTATCCTTAGCTATGCAGCAAGGTCAAGGCTAGTCTACACTGCAAGAGACCCTGTCTGGAAAAAAATCAGAGAGACACAAACAAAGATCTAGACCAACACCCAACAGATAAGATCAATATTTTCCTTCACTCTCAGTTGTCAGGACAGCTGAGAACCCCTCTCCCCCAGTTTCCATGGAGAAGTGACGAGGCATAAAATTCACAACCTACATGCAGGTCTATGGTGCATTTTATGTGAAGCTACCCCCAAAGTGCCTAGGAAGAGAAACTTCAAAACACAACAAGAAATAATGGAGTTAAGACTCAAGAAGGAACTCAGCAATGAGAAAAACTGACAGCAGTAGAAAAGGTTTAGTATTGGCAGTTCAGATGGCATTGTACTGGAAGTTAAAGGAATGGGTGGGGCAAGGGCTTCCTCCCATTTCTCTAATGACTACTCAAGAGGAAAATTAGCTTGCACGGCCACATAGTGAAGTAACTGGTGCTTCTTAAGCTTTGGGGTCAGAGGAATGCAATGGGATGTCTGGGCATCAATCCTCCTTCACTAGGTGGTTCTGCGCATGCGTCTTCTTTGGTTATCTTGCCTTTAAACAAAAGTGTCACGGTTCAAATATAAAATATCCCAAGCAGATTCATGTGCTGGGGCACTGTTTCATCAGCTGGCAGCGCTGTTTCTGGAGACTGTGGAGAGCTTGGGAAGCACTCTCTAGTCATCGGAAGCGGAGGGGTTGTGTCTTAGGGCTTATGGTCCAGCTCACGTGTCAGCCTCAGTTCTCTCTCCCTGGCCTGCTGAGATGTGAGCAAGCAGCCTAAAGCTTGAGCTGCCCCCTCACCGTGCTTTCTCCATCATAATGGACATACAGGGATAATACATACTGACTGTTGCCAGGAGCTGTGTTTCAACCTGTGCCCTTCCCTCCTTAACTGGATTCGTTTTGGTGGCTGAGATGAGAAAAGTTAAAGGGAATCATGGTGAACTAGGAGGAGTGTTCTGCTGCCTAGAGAAAATGTCTGTCAGCCACTCCACACGTAGTAGGTGCTCCATTTTTTTTTTAAAGCTTGGATTGGCCTTTTCATTTTATTCTGCTTGTCTGAGCACATCACAAAGCCTCAGGGCACTTAGCACTGGTTTGTATTACAGTTGAAAATGCATTCAGCCCCGACAGAGTGAAGCTCCAACTCTCAGGGCGGGAAAACAAAGTCCATTGTCTGCTTGTTTATAATCAGTGACATATAACCCATTATGTCTAGGACTGGCTGTGACTGCCCAGAGGAACAAAGCAGCAGCTCTTTTCCAGAGGCCCCAGAAAGGGACTTGTGTGTTCTGGCTTAAGCTGCAGCCTTTAGGACACCGATGTCTATGACTGTGTGGAATGAAAACACGGTCCAGATCCCAGGGAAATGCCCAGCACCCAAATGAGCCCTGGTGATTGTAAGTCGGGAGGTCACTTGAAAGTGTGCTCAGCCAGCCCTTCATCTTTTCATGTGTCTCCAGTGTTCCCATACTGCCTCTTTATGAACAACCTCAATTCTCTCTCTTGTTGAACCAGAAACAGATTTGAAAGACATGTTACACTGGGAGCCTCCCAGGAGTCGAGACAATGGCATTGCTATTGTGTTTTGCTGTTGTTTTAATATATTTTTATTAATTTTAGAATGTTATATATTATATTTTGAGCATATCCTTTCCACTCCCAACTGCCTCCCAGATCTATCCTTGATACTATACTACCAAACTTTGTGTCTTCACTTAAAAAGAAAAAGAAGACACCCTCAAGTCCCATTATTGCTGTTTAGGCACCCTTAGGTGTGTGGCCATCCACTGCAATGTATCAGACCTTTCAGGAACTACACCCTTAAATAATGATATTTCTCCCTCACTAGTAGCTATCAATCACCAATAACTCCCCAGTTAGGGGTGGGACCGTGTGCTCATATGAATGGGGACATCCATTCTGGGATTTTGTCTGGTTTGACTTCCACAGGCCTTGTGCATACATTCTTGATGGCTGGAAGTTCATATGTGCAGATGTCCTGTTGTGTCACAAAAATGGTTTTCTTATGGCTACCTTCTGCTCCCGGTTCTTACAGTCCTTCTTCCTCATCTTCTGCAATGATCCTCGAGCCTTGGGAGGCAGAGGGGTGTGATTTAGAGGTCCCACTTAGGGCTGAACACTCCACAGTCACCTGTTCTCGGTACTTGGACCGGCTGTGGTTATCTGTGTTAATTTGAATCCATGACAAAAACAAGCTTCTCTCATGAAGGCTGAGAAACGTACTTGTCTCTGAGTATAAAATAAATACTTAGAAGGCAGTTCAATGCTATGTCCACTTAGCACAATGATAGAAGTAGGTTCTCCCCTAGGCTCTCTGACCTGTCTACCCTCAGGTTCTTGGCCATGATAACTGTGCCAGATATGGGCTTCATCTTGCAGAGCAGGTTTTTGTGAACCAAAGAGAGCAAGAACAACAGGGCAATATATTGCTTCATGGTGTTATATTTGGAAAATGCAAAGGACCTCTGGGGCTAGAGACATAGCTTGGTCAGCAAAGTACTTACCATGAGGTTCTGAACTGGGTCCCCAGCATCCACCTGATTGGTGAGCCCCATGTCCCAGAGTGGGACCTTGGCTCCAAAAAAACAAGGTGGTCAGCTCCTAGGAACAACGTCTGAGGTTGACCTTTGCCTCCACATGTATATGTAGACTTATATATGTATATGCACCTAAGTACACACATGTACACACACATACACACATGTATACACACATACACATGCCGAAAGGATATCACCCTCACACCTTTCCATAAGAATGTGGACCCACTTACTCCATCTCCTCTGAACCATTCTGTGCATTAGATGGCTGGTTGAGATGGGCATCCTTTACTGTCACTAGCAAAGAGGAACAACACACTGGTAGAACACAGTCTTCAGCCACCTACATGGCTAACCCATCTCTGAGCGAATGAAGGCTTGGAAGCATTTTCAGGCATGGAATATCATGTATTCTGAGTTCCCTTGCCCAAGAAGAGAAGAACCTTAGAAGTGTTGGTGATAAGTATAGTAACATTCTGAGTAGCTTAGAAAATAAGTGTGGTAGACTGTCATAGTACCTCACAAAACAACACACTTGCATGACTATTAGTTTGCATTTCTTAATTATCCTAAAGAGTTTATGACAGTTGGTAGCAAAAGGCCAAAACTTCACATTTCATTTTTAAGCATTACTAGGTACAATACCTTTAAGAAGCGTTACCCTTAATTTTGTATCAATATACAAAGATCAATACCTATGTAGCCCAATACAATCTTAATTTTGCATCAATATACAAGGGTCAATACCATTGTGGCCAAATATAATCTTAATTTTGTATCAACATACAAAGATCAATACCAATGTAGTCCAATACAATCTTAATTTTGCATTAATATGCAATGATCAATACCAATTTAGCCAAATATAATATTAATTTTGTATCAATATACAAAGGTATAAGGGCATATTCAATAATCTGTCCTTTTTTCTTGATCTTTCCTATACTATGTCTATGTCCCATTTTTTCTCAAGTCTGTTCACTCCTACATAGGAGAGAAAGAAGGATACAGAAAAGAAAAGAAAGAAATCCCTGGGTCTAACGTCCAAAACCCATTTAACAAGACCATTTAACAGCTTGTAGTCTCTTCCCCTAAATAACAAAATTTTCTATTATCCATCAAATAACCAAAGAGGGGGGAAAACACCCTCCCCACCTTCTGGGGATGGGATGTCGCTCTCTTTAAATGACTTCCTGCTGATTTGGGACATAGTAAACCTGTTTGGGGCCCAAATAAGAATGGAAAAATGGTTAAAAATGTTAATAGAATCATTTGATGTTCAGTCTTTTTGTGCTCAGCTATTTAGATGTCCTAAGAAGTTCCTAGACAGAAGCTGATTTTCAGGGCTTTACTGAAGTTCTGGCTGGAGCAGTCTGTGGAGCTGAACAATCTTAGCGATTTTGACTTGTCTAAATATAAGAGATAGATAGGGCGTCTTCAAAAACCTCAAGAGATCTGCAGAACATGGCATTCAAAGATGTTTTCTTAACTTAAGATTTTTTGATATTGAGACATGTCAGCTCCTGACAGCACCCCCTATTCAACTCCAAGTAGAAGATAAGCATCGAAGAATCTCCAGTGTGAGATGGTTGAATTAGTGGCAAGCCTATCTCTTGGCAAGAAAAATCCCTTGCTTCAACTGTAGACAGAATGCTGTCCAAAAAGGACAAAACTTGGAAGCAGGTAAGTTGACAGCCTAGCTCTGCCAAGACAGGGTAGGTAAGTCCTTCATAATTCCTGCTCTACAATCAATGTCTGTCAGAGAAACGGGGCCAAACAGCTGAAGATTGATGC
This sequence comes from Lophiomys imhausi, assembly GCA_907164525.1. Taxonomy (NCBI): domain Eukaryota; kingdom Metazoa; phylum Chordata; class Mammalia; order Rodentia; family Muridae; genus Lophiomys; species Lophiomys imhausi. Next base: position 4,119,480 of record CAJQZJ010001969.1, read on the forward strand.
TGTAATGTATGGAGAGAAAATGGGAACTGTCCAGGCAGCCACTGGTATGTCATTTCTTAGTTTTGGAAGCTGCGGGCCCTGTACTTCCTATAAAATCAGATATATTTATCCCTCTCAGGTCTCTGAGGTGGTTGAAGAATAGATAAATAGAGTCTCATAGTTAAATTTTGAGTTGTTTAAGAATCAAGAGGGTGTTCTGGATCTAAGAAGATGTTTTTAAAGTTGTGATGCAAGTTAGTATGAAAGCTGAGTTAGATATAGAACTTTAAACTCATGGAGATGGTTAGATAGTAGAATATTAAAGTCAGGTGCCAAATACATATGGACTGGACATTGGGAATATATGCTAAGCCATATAACTCTCATAATTGAGGCCTACTAATTTCTGTTGTTTTGTATTGTATTTATTGTTATAAGAGAAAGAACCATTGGTTGGACTGAAGGGGGGAGCTGTTGGGGGGAAAGATATACCTTAAACTAAAAAAGGGGGGGGAGAGGATGGGGAGGTTGACGGGGAAGAGGGTGGAAGGGTGGGACAGGAGGGGAGAGTAGGGAGGGGATTGTGATTGAGATGTAACTTGAAGAAATAAAAAATAAATTATAAAAAAGTATAGTAACATTCATGCAATCTTCAGTTAGTATTAACACTTCCCCTGTTGGTTAAGGATGGAAGGAAGTCAAAGGAACAGATCTAGAGAGAAAGTAGAAGGCATACACAGCAATCAATAGCCAGAAATACAATTCAGAACCCTCCGTAAAATGCTTAGGAGCCAATCTACCTTATAATGAGCTAAATTCCTGAGTATGGGCTATAACGCAGTCCTCTCCACTGAGCCTGTTTCCTTTCAAGGTAGTGAGCATAGAAGATGTTGAATATTCTCAGCATAAGGGATATATGTCTCAGGTTATGTGGATACATGCATACATACATGTTCATATATATAATTACTTTGACCTGATTATTATGCAGCATATACATGTATTGAAATGATGCATCATAGAAAAACATAATTAATATGTGTTAACTAAAATATATCTGGAGCAAATTTTCTTTTGAAAAAAATTAAACTGCAATTATTTGTTCATTGCGCTACTGTGTTAGTGTGTGTGTGTGTGTGTGTGTGTGTGTGTGTGTGTGTGTGTGTGTGGTACGTGAGCATGTACATTCACATGGATGGAGATCAGAAGACAACTTGAAGGAATCATTTCTCTCTACCATATGAGTCCTAAAAACTGAACTCAGGATATCAGGCTTAGCAGCAGGTGTCTTACTCCACTGAGCCCTCTTGTCAGCCTTTCAATAAAAACCTATAACATATAATATATACAGCACAAGGACCTCAGCTATCTTAGGATAGTTAGCATTATTATCATGGGATTGTCTGGGATTTTGGTAAGCTTCTGAGCATGGTGTAACTTAATATCTAGTTTCTAAAGTTTAAGCTAAGAAACCAGAGCCCAGGATTTGGTGTTATACCAATGCACTCAGTGAAGGGCTAAGGGAGTTCCTCAACTGCATTTAAATTTGCTACCAAACAATCAGATCTGAAGTTCCATATATAGTAGGAGATCCCAGGGACCCAATCAGTGCAGTGAAATTTTTTTCAAAGCCACTAAATGGTTCCCTGGTGACCTGAGTTAATCAGATTTCACTAACAGCTTAACCACACTGTGGAAAAAGAGTTTGCATATGGGAGTCACTGGCTTGTTGTGTCTCCATTTGATCTCTTTTTCCTTTGATGCAAAATGTTTCCCACAGGGTACTTAAAAAAAAACTCTGGCCATTTAATTTTGGTGAACAAAAAGAAATTTTTTATAAAAAGCCTAACTTCATGTGTTTTCCTCCAGATGCCCTGACTTTCTAAGGGAATGAATTTTGCTATTGGGAGCTTTTCCTCCCTTCAGCTCTACAATAAAGTCTTTGTTGTTGAATATTCTATTAACCACAACCCTCTGTATCCATCACATCTGTAACCCTCAAGTACAATCATTGTTGTTCATAATCATGACCCTGAGGCTCTGCATGGTCTCAGATGCCATCTGAACCATCAAAGAGAACATATTAGCATGAGTTTGGATTCCCCAAGCACATATCAGCCAACCATGGAGGGCAGGAGTCCAGACAAATGATAGGTAAATGAAGAATTAAAGGCGGTATTTCAGATTTGCCACAGGTAGTTTCCTGTGGGTAAGGAATATCCACCCTGCCCCAGCTGCAACCTCCCCCATCTCTCGGTAGCTTTCTTCCCCAGCCAGGCTCACTCGAAGGTGTTCATGACTTCAGAAAACACACTGAAGAAAAAGCACATCAGTGCACCCTGTTCTATTGTTTCTGTTTATGTGAACTTTTCCACTGTCTATGGAAATAGTTCAGAAGCTTCTGAAGATCTGAAATTCAGGGGCTGGGGAGACATGTATAATGACCAGGTAGCGATATTAATATCAAAACTGAGCACATTTTATTGAAGAAAGGACAACAGAATCAAGATGCCCTGATTTCCATAGATACAGATAAGCCAGTCCTCCTAGGAAGAAGTTTCCAGAAGTATGGGATACAGTTTCCTTCCCCCTGTCTACACTCTTACCTCATACTCAGTTTTAAACTTATTTCCATTCATAATTGTATTTCTTGATTTCCCATTTAACATTTCAGGACTATATGTCAATTGAAAAAAATGTCTATTTTCAAAGATATTGTGTGTATCTGAAACATGTGCTTTCTGCATGCATCATATATAATACAGCTTAATGTTATACCTGCCTCAGGTCCAACCAGAAGGCAGCAGCCTATGATGGAATATTGGACTCCTTACATCTTCCGACTTCCACCCCAGTACTCTGTATCAACCCTGTCATCTTACCGCCTTTTCACTGGAATGACACTGCCATCCGCCAGAACAACTCTAAGTATGTGAGACGCTTGGATAGGCAGCATCCCTGACCTCTCTCTATGAACATCTTAGGAAGGCTCTGCTGTATCCCTAGATGGGAACCAGGGGCTCCAGTAATAAAGCCATTTACAACAGGATAGGACTAGGAAGTCAACTCTGATTTTCTGGTCCTATTGTTATTGGACCACTGGTTTTCCTGCTGTTTTTGAGTCACAAGCTTCTACAATCATCAGGGATACAAATATTCAGAAAGACATACCTGTCACCAAGTGGCCCCAGCTGACACTACATGGAAAAGTAAGTTACTTGGTAAAATCCAAAATTAGAGAAATAACACAATATTTTTCTGTAGAAACACATTCTTTTACTTTTTTAAATGTTTATTTATTACTTCAAGTTATTCACTTATATATTCACCTTTCAGAAATCTATGGTGTCAAGGGAAGGGAGGTCTGATTTACAGTAGCATGATTTTTCCTATTCCCTTTCTCCTAGAGTCTCCAGGAGTTTCCCCGGAACTCTTCAGGATAGATTCCACATTGTTGTACCTCTGAAGTGCAAGTTGTAATTTGTTATCAACCTGACTCAACTTGCACAACCATTCCATGTCACCTTCCACTTTGAAAAGGACTCTCCCAGAGAGCTATGACAAAATATCTGACAATAAATAGCAACTTAAGGAAAAAAGGATTTGTTGCAGCTCATGGCTGGAGGGTACAGACCATCCTGACAGAGAGGTCAGTCATGGTGACAGGAGCCCGAAACATCTGGTCACATTGCATCCATAGTCAGGTAGCAAAGAGATGAATCCTGGAAGCACAGTGCTCTCTCTCCTTTATTCAGTCTAGGATCTCACCCCATGGAATGGTACCACTTGCATTTAGGATGGATTTACTACTTTAATGATCTCAATCCAGACTCCCTCACAGACACTCCCTGAAGTGTGTTGCCTAGGCCACTTTAGATCCTGGTACACTGAAAATCTGTGCAAGCCCTCACACCCTGTTTAGTATGCCTTTCCCTTTGAAGCCACTGCTCTTTCAGATCAATTTCCAAATCTGTGGTAGAGTCTTCAAAGAGAGCTGCCCCAAATTCTCGTCCCCATGATACGTAAAAGCTGCCCTGTCAGTTTCTCCTTTGAGTCTGGATTGGCTTGTGTCTTGCACCACACAATAGACTATGACAGTAAGTAGCTTCTGAGATTTGGAAGCTTCTTCTCTATACCCCAAGAGTAGTTGCCATAGAAGAAACTAGAACTCCTTCAGATCTTCATGTTGCCAGGAAGTCAATTGCTTGATGTACAAGCCCTAACTGACACACGTTACATGGGTACAGCTTTCCTAGACCCCAGTCCAACTCAACTATCACCTGAATGCCACCAAGTGGCTCCAGCTGACACTACATGGAAAAGAAAGTTACTTGGTGGAATCCAAAATTGGAAAAATAACACAATTTTGTTTTAAACCACTAAGTCTTCAAAATAATGTGTTATTGCCGGGCGGTGGTGGTGCACGCCTTTAATCCCAGCACTTGGGAGGCAGAGGCAGGTGGATCTTTGTGAGTTCAAGGCCAGCCTGGTCTACAAAGTGAGTCCAGGACAGCCAAGGATACACAGAGAAACCCTGTCTCAAAAAACAAAAAAAAAAAAATAATGTGTTATTTATTCTTTGACAGTTTCATACATTTACACAATGAAATTTGATTATATCTGTCCACCATTCACTCACTGTAACTCCTCCTAATGCTTCTAAACTTGTCTTCCAACTTCATATCTTCATTGCTGCTGTTGCTGCGAGTAATATGCTGTCTAATTCATACTGCCATTATGCTCACAGGCATGGGACCTGCACAACATACCAGCAGTCACTGGTATGTGAGTCTCTCTCCTCCACTAACTATCAATTGCCAGTAGTTCCTCTGGGAAGGGCAGGTCTTTGGGGCCTCTTCCTCATACTTGTTGGTTTTATCTTGTTCAGCTAACCACAGATGCTGTGAGTTCATGAGTACTACAGTCATGCCATGTCACAGCTCTCCTCCCCAACCACCAGTTCTTACATTCTTTCCATCCTTTCTTTGTCAATGTCCCATGAGCCTTGAATGGGGAGGGTAAACCACAAAGTGTTGGGGAAATTCGTTATACAGGGTGACTGAGACAAATACATGCACTGTGGTTTGTTAAATGATTGATAGATAGATAGGTAGATAGATGATAGATAGATAGGTAGGTAGATAGATAGATAGATAGATAGATAGATAGATAGATAGATAGATGATAGATAGATAGATAGATAGATAGATAGATAGATGATAGATAGATAGGTAGAGAGATAGATAGATGATAGATAGATAGGTAGATAGATAGATAGATGGATAGATAGATAGATAGATAGATGGATAGATAGATAGATAGAGAACTTCTTTTCCCCAGGATATATTTGGGGCTATGCATTAAGTCTTTCCATTTACCCAAGACTGTCTAGCTGTCAACTCCCACAGAAAAGAGAAGCATTTACACCTGCCCCTGTGTCAACTGCCCTGATAGCCATGTCAGTCATTTCATCTCAAAAACTCTTGTTTAGTAGATTTCTACTTGTTACAGTTTGTCTAATGGAAGTTGGTTCTTCCCACTGCCTTGGGAATAACCACCTTTCTTTATGCACAAGGGATAAAAGGATCACTTAGAACAAGCACCCTGGGATCTGGCAGCCTCCGGGATGGCTGTTTCTGCACCCGGTTTTATCTATCAGATGCGATCTTTCTTTGAGGGATGTCTTAGCAACCTTATTCAGAATTTCATCTTCTCCTGAAGTCATCCTTTTCCCCGAGGTAGAGACTCAGATTTAAATCAATCAATCCTGCAATGTCTCTGATTTATTTCACCTTTGATCGTGGGTTGCTTATCTAGCAAATTTTTAGAATATCCCAGTGTTTTCATTCTTGTTGCCAAAGAGAGTTTTGTTATGTCTCCATTTCTGTGTTTTATTAACTTGGAGGAGCTCACCCTCACACTTGAAAAATATCAGAAAGGTTATGAACTGCCTGTTGCTATCTTTGTATAATCCTGCCACTGGCCTCCATGAAGTTTTCAAGGACTTCCCCAGCCATTTTTGGAGACAGTTCCTTTTTGAAGCTTCAGAATCCACAAGGATGTCCATTTTGATTTGCAATCTCTGTCATACAAGTTCAGCCCACACCAAACTCCTTGAAAACCAGGATGGGAAGAACAAGTCTAAATTAGGTGCAATTTTGGCAACTATTTTAAACCACGTTTTAATTGTTTTAAAGAATGAAATTAATAGCAACTAGTTTATACATTCTTTTGAAAGTTGGACACATCCAAGTCCAAAAGTATTAGGCTGATGACAGCTGCTTTGGTGGCATGACTTACTACCTTGTAGCAAAGTTCACTTTGCAAAAACTTTGATGTTGTGTTTATAGTGGCCATGTGGGCACAGCATCAAAGCAGAGAACATGGGTTCGATGTCATCCTGATGAAACTGAAACCAAAGTCCAGGGAAAGAGTTGGGTTTGTTGAACTGAGACCTATTTCTTAAAAAAAAAATTATTTTTATTTTAGCATATGTGTGTGGATGTGTTATCTATACATATGTATATGTAATATGTATGCAGTGCAAGAAGAGGCCAAAAGAGTGCATTATATTCCTGGAACTGGAGTTGCATACAGGTAGTACTAGGAATTGAACCAGGGTCTTATGCAGCATAAGTTGTCTCCAGGCCCTGTTGTCTACTTCTGTCTGTGTCCTGTCATGATCACAAGACTGTGCTGTCATCTCCAAACTGTTGGCGGGAGCAAGGTAATATAAGATTAAAGTATGGAAAGCCCTTGGATATCATAAACCAATAGATCCCCCAGAGACTTCCAACGTCAAGATGGAATGTCTGGGTTATGGTGCAAGTGGTCTGTTGGGGACTCTCAGGTCTCTGTCCTTGTTTGGAAACAACGGGGCTTACTCAGGATCTGTGAGTAGGTGAGTCAGTGTAGTGGTTTGAATGAGAAATGTCCCCCATAGGCTCATGTGTTTGAACACTTGGTCATCAAATGGTAGCGCTGTATGGGGGGAAGTTATGGAACCTGTAGGAGGGGGAGTCTGCTGGAGGAAGTACATCAATAGAGGAGGGTTTTCAGAGTCTATAGCCTGGCCCCATTTTCTGTTCTTTCTTTCTCTCTACTTCTTGTGTGCAGATAAAGTATATACGGCCAACCTCCTGCTCCTGTCACCTTGCTTGCTATGCCCATCCCTGCCTCTATCCTGGGGAGCCCTAAGCCCAAACAGATTCTCTCTTCCTTAAATTGCTTCCCACTGTGTCATTCGTCACAGCATCTGAAAAGTAATGCCAAACAACAGCAATTAGGTGTGGTGTCCATGTCCACTCTTTGACTTCACTATGTGCTGTGAATTTTTCATATGCCCTCCCACTGACCCTGACCACAGCCATGGCTGCCTGCAATATTCAGAAAGTCAGGAAACCAAAGTTCAGAGCTTAAGTGACTGACCCAAGCAAGGTCTATGACTCCTCTGATATAGGTGAGAAAGCCTGGGATGTGAATTTTCATCTGCTGATGGAGAGACAGTGCCCACACACATAGAGCCTCCCTGAAGTCAAGGTCAAGACTGTATGTTCTGCACAAGTCCTAGGCTTAAAACAGGCAGTCAGTCACCCATGCATCCCCCAAGTAGTGGAAACTGGTTAGGGGAATGCTAACCAGGAAGGGGAAACTCACCTTCAATGAGATGTTGGGTATGTTGCACCCTTAGCTACCTTGGGCACATATACTCCACCCTGCACCCTCACATAATATCTGACAGGTGTTGAAAGTCTTTGTTGAACTGGATCTGTCACTAATGAAATTGGTAATTATGATATCAGTAATAAAACTTTATATGCAATGAGAAATTAACTATAAGACACATCATAAAATCATATACAACTTAAAACTATTAAACTGCTTGTATATTCTAAGCACCCTGTGGGGCAGGTACTTGTGAAGCCAGCAAAGCCAGGCAGCAGTGCAGTGAGTTTTCTCACAGCCTGCAAATGTCATAATCTAGACTCCAACCAGGGCTAGTGAGAAGGCTGAGTAGGTGAAGGCCCTTGGCTGCCAAGCCTGGGTTTGACTTCCAGCAAGAGAATAGATTCCTTGTCCTCTGACCTCTGCATGGGCACCACAGTACATGCACACACATGCACGCACGTACACACACACACACACAGATGCACATAACTTAATTAACTAACTAATTAATTAACTGATGCAATAGCTATTATATTTAAAGTGGGCAAATTTTATGAAATATAAATTAAACCATAAACTTGCTAGGAAATTAAAAGGCCCTAAGAAGACAACCAGGTAGGGTATGGCAACAATGGACTCTGGACTATAGGGTTGAAGTGTCAGGAATGATGGTGCAGTCCCTGGTGAGGCCAGTGAGCAGGAGAACACTGCTATAAAATAATATTTGGAAGAGAAGACTTGGAGGGTAGCCTTGGTCATATTAATTTTGAGTTGGTTGTTGAATGCTTAAGTGGATATTTCCAGTACAGTTGAACTAAACTGCCGAGAGGTCATGGAAGGGACAGGAGAAGGAAGGAGGTCTGAGCATTTTCCACAAGTCAGAGCGAGCTTAAGGGTGTCTGATAGTTAAATCGGGAGATGTCCAGAGGAGGGAGCTTCCTGCAGTAGAAAGGCATTTTCAACCAACTGGGAATGGCTTGCTGATGGTAGGTCTCCCTGGAGTGTCACTATAGTGTGAATTTAAAATGCCCCCCACTGTGCTGGGGAGATGGCTCAGTGGGTAATTGAGCTTGCTGAGCAAGTATGGGGATCTGAGTTCAAATCTCCAGCAGCCTGTAAAAGTTAGACAAGGCTACATGAGCACCTGTAATCCTAGCAGTGTTGGGAGTAGAGACAAGAGGATGGATGGGATTTTTGGCTGCCAGCCTAGCCCTGGGTTCAGTGAGAGACCTTGTCTCAGAGGAATGAGGTGGGTAATCTCCTCTGGCATTTGAGCATGCCATGCATTGGTGTGCATATCTTCACACATACACACACATGTAGACGTATAGACACACACCATGTGATACCCCCACAAATGTCCCTCACAACTCATATTTTGAATGCTTGTTCTCCAGATGGTGGTACTGTGGGAGGTTGTGGAACCAATAGCTGGGTAGGGCCTGTCTGATAGAAGTGATCTCTAAGGGCAGGACTTTGAACAAGCAACTGCTGATCTACACTGATCCCTGGACCACTGTGATTTGAGGATTCTCCCATGCATGATCCCACTGCTAGGCATTTCAGTATTTATGTGGTAATAGGAGACTACATCACTGTTTTTCATTTCTCCTTTCTTGTAGCTCGAGATCTTAGAAGCTGACTTCAGGATCACAGACTAAACCAGTAGAGGTCATTTAATCCAGCTCAGAGTCCTTCTCTTCTGGCACATAGCTGGAAGCTGAGCTACAGCTGAGCTGAGCTACAGCCATATCTCTAGATCTGGATGATATGATAAACATTTTTAGGACTTCAAAGAAATGTAAGGTTCAGAGGCTGACTTCAGGAACTCTTACAAGAGCTTCACATGCTGTTCCTGAATCTCCCATACAGCTTCAGCATATAGATTTTTGAGGTGGAGAAGGAACTAGAAAATTCATTGACCTGGAGCTAGTGAGATGGCCCAGTAGTTAAAATCTCATGCTGTTTTTGTAGAAGTCCCAAGTTCAATTTCCAGACTTAAGTCTGGTGGCTCTTAACTGCCAGTCATTCTAGCTCCCAGGGGATTAGCTGCCCTCTTTTGGTCTCTGTGAGCACCTACACTCATGTGCACATACCCTCAGACAGACATGTGTAAATATATGTACTCAATGAAAAACAAAATAAACATATTGTTCTCTTTTTAATCTAGAAAATTCATTGACCTACTAGATTAAGCGAAGCCTAGAAGGAGCTGTTGGTTTGCTTCTATAAATAGGCCCTTGGCTACAAGGAAATTTGAGGAAATTGTTCAGGCCAAAAGGGCTTCTTTTTGTTTCAAGAGGCATTATTGGTTCTTGTGGCTTTCTTTTTAAAGTTTGCTTTGGTCATTTCATTTCAAGTCATTTTTCATCCTGGTTTCCCAAGAGGCGTGGCAAGTACCTTCAGATGCCATTAATGTATTATGCCATGCCTTACAAAGAACAGTGAGGTCCAGATAATACAGAAGTAGGCAGGTCGTTGGGCCCATTCCTTACCCTCCCTGCCAAATGGGAGCACAGATACAGGAGCTGGAACTGGGCCTGAGATGGGAGCAGTGAAGCAGGAAGAAAAAAGGCGACCATGTCATTCTGTGGTCAGAGGCAAGAATCTCGCTGGCTGACAGGGACCATTGGCCCATGAGGCTTTTGGGAAACCAGTAAGGAGGATAAAGCGTAGCCATTAGAAGTGAGAATTAAAAGAGACAATATTTTTGTATGTGTACAAGTAAATGTGCACATGGGTGTGTATATCTGTTCTAGTGTTTATATCTGCTACGTGAGCGCAAAAGTGTGTGAGTGTGCGTGCAGAGGCCAGAGGTTGCTGTTCTCGCTCAGTAGGGCTTCTCTGCTGGACACTGAGTTCACTGCTTTAAC
>CAJQZJ010001969.1:4130009-4204203 GCA_907164525.1 Lophiomys imhausi
TTCTCTGCTGGACACTGAGTTCACTGCTTTAACTAGACTGGCTGGCAGCCTAACCCTGGGGTCTACTTGGGTCCATTTCCTCAGTGCTAGAGTTAGAGGTAGACCTTGTTGTGCCTGCTTTTGTGCAGATGTTGGGCTCTGTGTTCCAGGCTTCATATTCACACAGTAAGCCCTTTACTGACTGGGCTGTCTCCCAAGCACCAAGACAACATGCTCCAATGATGTGTGAACACCATCCCATGCTCACACATTAAAGGGGCCTACTATGAGACAATGAAGCCTTGTTCCAAGTGACTAGAGTGGCCAGGTGAGAGAGGCCTGGATAGGCTCTGTAGTCAGACAGAGAAAGAGCCCACAATGTGTTTTATGTATATAATCTGTGTGGATCCTAGCTAACCTCTAAATAAAATACCACTCTATAGGTTTGCACTCAAAGAGATGCAACCTCCTCATACCCTCAGGGTTAACAATTGACCAAAAGCCCTAGGTGACCAAGAGGAAAGAGCCTGGTAATGCAGCAGAGCCCAGAGCCACAGTACACGGTGCCCATGGCAAAGCCCAGGAAGCTAAGCAGGTCTCCAGAGACATGCTTTGAGAACTGTCTTTGGCAAACAAATGCCATTAGAAGGCAACATTTATAATAACCCTGGAAATTTCTTTTTCCTTTAGCCTTCAAAGGGAATCTGTTTCACCAGAAATACAAGTATTTTTGTTTTTCCTTCTTTTTTCTTCCTTCCTTTTTTCTTTCTTCCTCTTTTTCTTTCTTTTTTTTCTTTTTTCTTTTTTGCTCAAGATAGTAAATTATTTTTTAAATGACTTAGTTCAACAGAAAGAATTATGTATAGCTACCCTCTATGATTTTTTTTAAAGGCCACATGTAAAGCTGGATTACTCCTGATTTATGAAAACTGTTCAGTTGGGTCTATGGTATTTCAACACTTTTTACAGCTCTTAAATTGATCCGTGCTATCATGAAAAAAACAAAAGAAACTCCATGATGGAAGAAAATTACGCAGATGAGGTCTACAGCCTTGTCCATTGTTAGAGCAACAGGATAAATAACAGGCATGAAAGGTTTGCTCAACATCTCAGCGGCTTCCTTGAGAACTGACTCTCGTTGTCATTAAAGGCATTACTGCCAGAACCTACGGTACAAAAAGGCCTTGGGAGATGTGGGTCCTCCCTCAGCCATGTGGGCATAGGGGCTGCAGACCTGGCATGTCAGCACCCCTGATTTTTCCTGCTTCTGTCTCCCACTATCTGAGGCCCCTGTAAAGCAGTTGGCTCAGACACCTGTTCAGAATAGGCCTGTGAATTCATGTGCCCAGGTCTGGATTTGATGCCTCTGGATTCTGTAATTATGGTAGATAGTAAATTATCCCTATTTGCAGACGATATGATAGTATACATAAGCGACCAAAAATTCCACCAGAGAACTCTTACAGCTGATAAACACCTTCAGCAAGGTGGCTGGATACAAAATTAATTCAACTAAATTAAGAAGCTCTTCTTTATACAAAAAATAAATGGGCTGAGAAAGAAATTAGGGTTTATTTCAAAGATATATATTTTTTGTATATTTTAAAATTATGTCCATACATGTGTATCATCCATATGTGGGAAAATGTTCATGTGGGTGTTGTTACCTGCAGAGACCAGAAAAGGGGTTACAGGTGGTTGTGAGCTACCTGGGTGCTGGGAACCAAACTCCAGTCCTCCACATGGTCAGTGGATACTCTTAACTGCTGAATCATCTCTCCAGTCCTGGGTTTTATTTAAATACAACTGATTTTTTTTTTCTTGCTTAAGATTTATGGAGACTGTTTTGAATTTGTCCTGCCTTCTCTGGCGCAGAATGGGATGGGGATTATCTAAGTGGAGTTCCTACTTATGGGAAGATTTGGGGATTCACATCCAGTTTCCAACCAGCCACACCTCTATCGACACTCAACCTTAGTGTCATAGTCTCAGGTAACACAGTGAATCCACTTGAATAGTTAAGGGTTCTTATATAGCAAATCAAAAGGGCATGGTGTGGCCTGTCATGCTGTGTAAAGTTCTGTTGGTCACTTATAGACATTTCTTTCTCCTTATAAACAGACTGTATTATCTTGTCTTATTGATAGCTTCTATTGCAAGCCTGCATTTGTTCTCATAAAATCAGTCCTTAGGAAAAGCTGAGATTGGCTCAGCAGGTAAAGGTGCTTGTCACAGGCCTCATGATCTGAGTTCCATCCCCATGGAGAAAGGAGGAAAACCAGACTCCTACAAATTGTCCCTCATTCTCATATACGAATTGCAGATAGAAACACACACACACACACACACACACAGAGTAAAAATAATATGCAATAAAAATTATAAAAATTACAAGGATGCTTGAGGCTGAGGAGATAGCATCATGAATGAGGTGCTTGCCATACAAGTATCAAGGTCTGAGTTGAATCCCTAGTCCCTAGCTCCCATATGAAAGACAGAGTACAGTCCAATGACTAAGTACACCTGTGATCCCAGTGCTGTGGTGGCAGAGACAATGAGGATCCCTGAAGTTCACTGGTCAGCCAATCTATCTAAGTCAGAAAACTACAGGTTCATGAGAGACCTATTCCAAAAACTAAAGTAGTGGGAAATAGAGAAAGACACATGTCATTGATCTCTGTCCTCTATATCCACACACATGCATGAACACACACACACACACACACACACACACAGAAAGAGAGAGAACTAATTGTTAAAAATAAGTCTCAGAAATTCACAAAGATGTCTAAGTGTGTTTACAGAAAGAGTTAAACATTTCCAACTGCTGTCATGAAAAACCCAGATCTGGTTTACTCCACTCCAGGACATTTTATACACAATTATGTGACAATTTCTGACAAACTCTAAACCCACTAACTAAATCTCCAGCCTCAGAAAAAAAGTAACTTGGATTTCTAAATAAATACAATGTGTTAAACTCAGGTGAGAAGCAATAACTCAGAAATATTTGGCAGTATATACATGCATATATGTGCATTCATGAGTAGAAACACATGTATAGATGCGTACACGTTCTGTGTATTGTGCATCAATCACAACTTGTGAAAGCAAACACTAGCTAGAGAGTTCAGCAAGTTCTCCGTGGGCTGTGGGGTTGTTGTACATGTGCGTGGAGTGCATATACATGTGTGTATGTGGAAGTCAGAGGCTGATTTCCGGGACCTCCTCGTTCACTTACTGGCTTATTTTTAAGCAGGATCTTGGTAAGTACCCTCTACAATTTTCACTAAAAGAAGGCTTAATTTTAATCAGGTGGAGTGCATTGAAAATCCATACACAGGTAAGGGGCTGGGGAAATGGCTTAGTCAGTAAAGCCCACTGCAAGGGCGCAAAGACATGAGTTCATTCCCCAGCAGATACGTTCAGCTGCCCACAGTGTAACTAGCACTGGGAAAGCAGAGGGAAGATCCCGAGACTTTCTGAGCCATGCTGTATGCTCAAACCGCCCCCACACAAATAAATGTAAAAAATTAAAAGTGTGCCACAGGCTGTGTAGAAACCATCCCCTTTAGCTTTAAGGGGAGGAGATGAAAGCCACAGGCGGTGGGGAGGGATTCTGGCTGGCTGAGATTGGCTCAAATGCTAATGATTGGCTTTCACCCTCTAAAAAGCTATTCTAACCTAACGTGGGACAAAAGAAGGTGGGTGGCTATTTAATTGATAATTTATAAAGGTTCATTCTTCCTAAATTAAGAAGTTGGCTCCCAGATTCAGCAACTGCTTCCCAGACAGCCTGAGAAAAGACTCATCCATTTAACAGAGCACTACTGTCTTCAGAGCTGAGCCCCTCGGACCCCTCTTCTGTTGTTTTCAATTCAAATGCTAATTTACTTGCTTTATTATCCTGGGAAACTTGCAACTATTTTTTTTTTTTTTTTACCTGAAGAAATCCAAACAGGGACACTGCCTTTGCTTCTAACTCTTCTGTTGAGAATCTGATCCAGCTAGTTATCTCTTTCTTTGGGTGAGAGAGGTGGAGGGAGGACGGTAATTTTCACTATGGAAACATAAGCCTTGAATAAAAGTGTCGAATGTGTAGAGGTTTTCTTGGTTCCTCCCACCTAGTTAGGCACTCATTCATTCTGACATATAGGAATCTCTGATATCTAGCTAAGACCTTATTGGTCACTAGGAATTCATAAACAGGACATAGTGACAACTCTTAAATGACCCCAGGCTGATCAACGAATAAGCATGGTAGGCAGGGCTAACAGGACATTAGACACCAATACTAAGGGATGTCTAAGATGAAGCTGCATGAAAGTAAGTCTTTAACTTCGCCTAGGTGAGAAGATGCTTCACAGGGCTGTTGCTTTGAACTGGTTCTTGAAGGGTGGGGGAACATCTCTGATGGATAAATGTTGAAGATGGCAAGTCAGATACAAACAACAGCACAAAGGTGTAGAAGAGTGAAATAGCTTGGCCTGTGTACCCTGCTGGATTCAGTGGCCCTAATAACATGGGCAGGGGAGGGACAGTAAGGGATGTGACAAAGGTTATGAAAGTAATACAAAGGCAGCTTGGGTCAGTCTGGGAATGAATGGCCTTTGGACTTGTAACAGGGAAAGGTTGGAGACCTTCAGACAAGGAGTGACATGAAGTTGCTGGTCTCATATGATAGGGACCAGCAGGGGAAGGTGGAAGAAAGAGAGGATGAGATGGGAGGAGAGAAAATCAGCTGGGGCTAGAGGGAACTATTGAGCAGTAGAGGTAGAGTTGGACCCCCACAGAGAGAGTCAGGGGGAGAGAGGGAGAGAGGGAGGGGAGAGATGGAGAGAAGGAGGGGAAAAGAGAGAGGGGGAGAGAGAGGGAGGGGAAAAGAGAGGGAGGAGAGGGAGGGAGAGAGAGAAGAAAGGAGGAAGGAAGGGAGAGATGGAGAGAGATGGAGAGAGAGAAGTAAAGAGAGAGAGGGAGGGGAAAGAGGGGAGAAGGAGGGAGGGAAAGAGGGAAGAAGGAAGGAAGAAAGAGAGAGGGGAGAGATATGGAGAGAGAGAGAAGGAGAAAGAGAGAGGGAGAGACAGAGAGGGGGCAGTAGGTTTGGATATACTTATGTAAAGAGAAAGAAAGGAACACCAGGGTCAGCCTGGAGGGCAAGCCTAGGAAAATATGTCTCATGAAAATATTCCAAGATGAGGCAAAGATCTGTCCAGATATTTTTTTACTTAGGTGTAGAGGTCTAAGTGTGTATGTTCATGCATGTATGTCGTTTCCCCGTGAGGCAGAAGGGAGTGTTGGATCCCCAGGAGCTAGAGTTACAGGTAATTATAAGTGCTGGGAATTGAACTCTGGTCCTCTGCAAGAACAGTAAGAGTTCTTAACCAGTGAGGAATTTATCCAACACTAAGGGTGTGCAATCTAAACAGGCTCCAAAGTCACTGAGAAGTGGAGGGAAACAGAGGAAGCAGAAGGAGAGCAAATTGTACAGACCAAGTTGCTAATCCAGATTCAAGTCAGATCAGCCACGGCCGGAAGAAATGCTGCAGGACGCCCATAGCCCCCTCTTTCCCTCTAGTGATTCATCTATAAAGTAGGCTATTTTTTATTGCTGATAGTTTATGGTGATGTGTTTTATATGCTCAAAAGTTCTGCAAATGCTCTGTGCCACTTTTGCTGCATTCATTAAGGCTAAAATTATACAGAGATAGTGACTGTTGGTTTGTTAAATAAAAAAAGGTGAGTTTTAATTTTTTAAACATGATTTTTCTTAAATGAAATGATTCCTAGTTTTCTAGGTTAATTTGTTTAACATAGGAAGATGTATAGCGGGACCAAGGAGATAGCTCAGTGGGTAAAACACTTTCTGTGCAGGCATGAGGGGCTGAGTAAAAGTCCCCGCTTGGTGGTGCAGGCCTGTGACCCAAGGCTGGGAGGTGGAGACAGGAGGGTCTCTGGGAACATTGGGCAGCCAGTCTAGACAAGATGCCAAGCTCCAGATTCAGCAGGAAACCCTGCTTCAAAAAATAAGGTGGTGAAACATATTTTGGATATATGCCCAGGAGTGGTATAACTGGGTCTTGAGGTATAGCTATTTCCAAGGGGGGCTCATAGAGATTGAACCACCAACCAAAGAACTTGCATGGACTGGTCCGAGGCCCACTACACATATGAAGCTGATGGGCTGCTTGATTCTCAAGTGTATCTCCTAAAATCTGGAGCGGGGACTTGGTCTCTGTTGCCTCCCTTTGGACCCCATTTTTGTAGCAGAGCTGCCTTATCTTGCTTCAGTGGAAGAGGAGGTACTTAGTCCTGATGTAATTCCATGTGCCAGAGTGGGTTGGTACCAAGCGGGGTGGGGGATGGGTAAGGGGGGGGGTAATGGATGGGAGGGTGGAACTGGGAGAAAGGAAGCGAGGGAGTAGGTTTCGGTTGGAATGTAAAATAAACAAACAAATAAATAAAAACATAAAAAAGTTCAGGTAGAAGGACTAGAGAGATGGCTCAGTGATTGAGAGCCACAAGGTTCTTTCGGAAGAATCAAGTTTGGTTATCAGCACTCATTTGAGGCAGTTCACAATGGCCTGTAACTCCAGTTCCATGGAATTCAATACCCTCTCTGGCCTCCATGGGCATCACAACACACATGGTACACACACACACACACACACACACACACACACACACACACACCACAATGATGCATGCATAGCCACAAAAGAAATGTACAAACACTGCTAGAGTAGTCCTATGAAGTGACCCTATCGTGGGTTCTGGAATATTGATCACTAGTTTGTATGTTTATATGGTAGGCATTTGAAGAAGAAAGAGCCAGTGAGTGAAAACTACCATTTTAAAATATGAATTCCGCCACCAGAAGGCAGACAATATGAAACTGTCGGTATCTTCTCGGAAAGTCAGTATTTCATAAACTCCAGCGATGACAGATTGGTTGCTAAAACTGGTTAGATTTGGTGCCCATAATGAAATGTTAGGTAATCTTCTCTAGATACCATTTTCTTTTATGTTTCAATTTTCCACCCTAACTGAACTACGCAGAGGGATAGACACATAAAAGCCAGGAGGAGGTAGGCCAGGGTGGGTCATTTTCTTAAAAGAAAGGAGTCCTGGAGTTATTTTCGACTCATCCCATCCCTTGCTGTGATGGGATGTTGGTGGAGCATCCGGGATGTTTATGAGAAGCCTGGGTATAAACACACAGACAGTCACATTTTCCATTCAAAACTGGAGGCTTCCCTCTGTGCCATGGCACTGTCATTTGGTTCGTGTGCTACACTCTGTAATCCGGTGACAGCCTGGGCTGTAATTCCATATGGCTGGCCACCAGCTTCCAGCTCTATGTGGACTTTGATGTTGCCGCTCAGGGGAGCCCCAAGAGGCCAGCAGGAAGAGGATCAGACAAACTCAGAGAGAAGAGGGCCTCTGTCTCCCAGTCAGAGTGGTGATGAACCAGCAGGAGGGAGAATCCAGTGTGGTGGTGAAGATCTCAAACGCACCACCAACAGGAAAAGGAAGTTAGTACACATGTACCAACACCACGATTCCCACAGCATCCTATAAACCCAGAGAGTGGGTGAAGTTTTATGAATTTCACTCTGCTGTGTTTGGAAATATGGTTATGTTAATGAAATCATGCTTTAAATTAGCCGAACATATTCTCAAAAGAAATTTCTTTGCTGAAATTATATATTGCAGATTTTGTGGTACCACTGCTCAGCAGTATAAAAGCATGTTTATTATTTAGCATTTAATGAGTACCAGAAATTGCTGTGTGTATTCACCATTGGTTCAGAAACAATGAAGCAAATGCCCTGTTGAGACTGGGGGAGGCTAAGGGGTTCCCTCTGGTCCTGACCACCCATAAGATAGATGGGTGGGGCCGAGCTTTAAGGAGATGTCTAATGAAGCAGTCCTCCATTGGTCTGCTGTGGATTCTGCATCTTTCTACTTCTTTCCATCAAATGTTTAATTTCCACACTCATGAATTGTGCAGTGCCCGTTATACTATGGTCATTCACGTCTGCCAAATGACTTCTCTATTATTCATACTGTTATCTACTAGCAAGTGGGGAATTCTCATTATTGGCCTTGCTTTGTGGAGGAAGTTATGAACAGGAAATGTGGAATGGGGTTAGTGAAACCATCACTGTGGGTCTTAACACATTTGTCCACCTGATTAGGAGTATACAGGCTGAGGTGGTCATGAAGAGATTTCTGGACAACGTAAGGGTCACAGCTCCGTGAGTTGTGTGCAATAACCCTGACATGCCCAGAAAATACTGTTTTGTGTCTCT
This sequence comes from Lophiomys imhausi, assembly GCA_907164525.1. Classification (NCBI taxonomy): domain Eukaryota; kingdom Metazoa; phylum Chordata; class Mammalia; order Rodentia; family Muridae; genus Lophiomys; species Lophiomys imhausi. The sequence goes on from CAJQZJ010001969.1 coordinate 4,138,301, forward strand.
TCTCCACAAGATCAAGCCAGCCAAATTACCACATGAAGTAGAGAGGGGCTTAAGAAGTCCAGTGAGGAGCAAGGGAGCTATTGGCAATTGGTAGTGGCCAGGATCAAGGACAGTCAGCTTCTTTGGGGATTTTGGTCCCATAGGTTGCCTGCCCCACACTCCAGTGGACGGTCCTAAACCTATGCACATATTAGATGCACTAAGAGGATCAGTGGGTTTAAAAGGAAACAAAAGAGCACATGAGGTTGGGAGGGGAAAGAGGACAGGGGTATGCAAAGAATGGGAGGGAGGAAAGTGGGAGGTAGATTTGATCAAAATACAATGTACACATGTAGGAAATTCTCAAGGTTTAAATTAAAAAGTGAGAGAGGAGGAAGCTTACTGCAATTAGTTAACTGTATGTACATACTCTATGTCAAAATTATTAGCATATATATATATATATATATATATATTACTGGTCCCTCTTGAGATGTGTAAAATGAAATGATGCATTTTATGGTTGGAGTACCAACAGCTCCAAGAGGTAGTTGAAACTTGTGTTGGAGCTGCAACTTTTCCTAAACAAAACAAAACAAGACCAACAGGCTGATGGAGCCCAACCAACTTGCCTACAGACTAATTCACTGCAGACTTGGTTTAATTCTTACACAGTTTGGAGCAGAGAAGCACTAGCTCATTGGCTTGGTGCTGTCATCTGCAATTTGGGCGACTGCAGAGCTCAAGGGTCCTTTAGTTGCTAAAAAACATCTTGACTACATCTAAACAAGGCAAGGTACAAATAAGAGTACTGAGTGGGAATCCAGTTAGGAAAAAAGACAGTAAAGCTAGGAGAGTTAATCGTGAAGCCCCCTGTGCTTGAATTTCAACCATCTGCTGGGGATTTAAGGAAAGCTGTCCAAGTCATGGCCTGGGAATCACTTATGCCACAAACAGCAACAGATTTGACCTGCTGGGCATACATAGGGTGTGTTCAGGCAATTCTGTGCCCTCACCATTCAGACTGTGAATGCCTTTAGTTCGATGCTCTGGTTTTGGGTTCCAGCATAAGGCCTGCTCTCTTTATTTGTCCACTTAAAGTATGTACATCACAGCTAGGACCCCAGGAGATACTGAATTTGTGGTCTCATTATGTCCTGTAGGCACCTGAACGGTAGTGTTTCTGCTCTTTAGAAGGCTGTATTCACAGGGTGAGGGACATGGTTTAGTTGCTCCACAAACATGAGGTCCTGAGTTCTAGCTCCAGAGCAAAAGTAAAGAGAAAAGGTTTGGCATGGTGGCATGTGCTTATAATCCCAGGGTAGAGAAAGTAGAGGTGTGTAGGAGCCCGGGGCACATTAGCCAGCCAGCCTAGCCTACTTGTAGGTCCTAGGCCAGTGAGAGGCACTGTATCGAAAAGCAAGGAGGATAGCACCTGAGGAATGGCAGTCAAGGCTGTCACATGGTTTTTACATGCCCGCGTGCACGCACGCACGCACACACACACACACGCACACACACACACACACACACATGCACGCGCATACACAGGAGGTTTTGTTACTTTTCTTGTTGCTTTAGCCAAATACTTGGCAAGAAGCAGCTCGAGAAACATTTTGTTTAGGTGCATGGTTTGAGGCTATGGTCTGCCATGGTGGTGAAAACACAGCAACCAGGAACAGCTCCTGGCTGTGGTGGCAGAAGAGGAAGACTGACTGCTCCCATCTGGGAAGATCCAAAAGAAGGCAAAGATGTGCACTGTCAATCAGTTCACTTTCTTCTTTTCATTTCCTTTCAGTCCAGGATGGGATCACCATTTGAGGGGTGGTGCTTCCTGCTTTCAGAGAGGTCTTCGGCTAACCCTTCCAGAATCCCCTCATAGACACGCCCAAAGATGTTTTCTGTCACCTCACCCTTTGCTCCCCTCCCCCATGCTCCTTTGCAGTCAATTCCACTTCCTACTCCAGCCTTTGGAAGCCACTCATCTGTTTTGTATCCCTAGGGTTTTCCTTTAACTAGGACATCATATATACAAGATTGTATTTCATGTAACTATGGATGCTGGCATCCTTCACTGGACATAGCAAATTCAAGGGTTAGCCATGCTATAGGCACCCACAGACCACTCTTTCATGTGTAGGTTGCACACCTTGTTTATCTGTTGGCCAATTTTGCTTCCAGTTTTGGGCCACTGCTCATGAAAATTCCTGTCTAGGTGTCTGTGATTTTGTTTCAGACCATGTGATGTGGGTATGCTTAACTTCATGAGAAATCCTAAGGCTGTTTTTGAAAGTGATGGGTCTTTTTGAAAGATCTTGTGGACTTACAACTGGACTTGAGAGTTCCAGACACTTGGCAGGCATCCGGTGACAACACTTGATACCCTCAAATCCTTTCCTTGTTTTGGCTCTTACAAGAGGTGTGCAGTGGTGTGCCATTGTGGTTTTAATGAAATCCACCAACTTCTTGTGTATTTATTTACCAGCCAGATCATCGTTTTCATGAATGAAGGTGTGTATTCAATTGTTTGTCCCCTCTTTTCAAAATTTGAATTTTAAAAAGGGATTTATTATTTATTCATGCATATGTGCATGTATGTAAGGGTGCCTACAGAGGCCAGAATCAGGTGTCAGATTCAAGGGAGAAGGAGTAACAGGTTGTTGTGAGCCACCAGACAGGTGTGTTGGGAATCAGACCCCAGTCCTTGGGGAGGGAGCAGCAATCACTCTTAACCAATGAGCCATTTCTCCAGAACCCCAAATTGGATTTGTTTTTCTTATGATGTAAAAGAATCAAACTCATGACCTTCCACATGCTAAGCAAGTCCTTTGTCATTTAGCTAAGTCCCCAGCCTGAGTTTTACCTTTACCATCTCAGTGCTAGGGTGTTAGGGCTTGCACCTGCTCTGCTCTGCATGGCGTAAGGGATGCAAAGGATCAAACCAAGCTTTGGGTGTCCCCAGCAAGCACTTTGCCAGCTGCACTCCCTTCCCAGCCTCCTAGGCATTATTTATCTTATGTGCAACTTGCATTTTGTTCCCCCTGATTGAGAACACGGAAGCAGTCAGGCTCAGAACAGTCCATCACTGGAAGTTCTTTATGACCATAGCCACCTCTTGCCCCATCTACCTCCCTGAACTCTAATCCCTCCATCTCTGGAATTTTATATCATTTCAGGAATGTTACATAAAGAGACTCATGCAGTATTTAACTTCTAATTTTTTTTTTTAATTTTGGGGAACGGGGGAATCTCTCAGGTTGTTACATATAGTCAATGGTTCATTCCTTTTTAAACAGTGTTTTAAGTTTGCTTAACTACTCATTAGCCAAAGGACATCTGCCTTGCCTATGGTTTGGGAGTATCACCAATTCAGCAAATGCACACAGATTTTCTGGTGAATACAAGTTTTTATTTCTTTGGGATAAATGTTTCCAAATTGCAGCTGGTGGGTCTCAAAGTAGCTGTATCTTCTGTTTTCCAGGAAAACAAAAACCATACAAATGGAAGGTGGAAATGGAGGTACACTCAGAACTTGGGATTTTGAGGAAAAGGTGTGGTGAGGTAGAGGCCATTATAGGCGGCACAGTAGGATCTTGTCTAAAAACATCAACAAAAACTGTCAAAATTTCTTTTTCAGAGTGTCTGTACCATTTTACAATACCTACCTCACCAGTGAGCCATGCATGATTCGTCTGTCTTCGATGGCACCTAAGATTTTAAATATATATAAACATGTTGCACTATATATTTTTATGTGTGTCATATATGTATATATACACTACATATGTATATACATATGTATATATATACATCTCTAGACATTATATAGAAAACTTGTTTTATATATATATATATATCACAAAGTTTTCAGCCATTATCAACCTGAGCTACATTGCGGTTTTAATTTACATTTTCCTGGTGAGTGGCGGTTGCATATGTTTTCAGAGGCTGTCTCCCAGAAGCTCATTTCCAGACTTTTCACATGGGAAGCAGTCTCTTTACAAGGAACTCAGCACTGCCCTTGCCCTTGGGCTGTGATTTTCTGTTGAGAACCTGCTTTATCACACAATGATTTCCAAGTATATTCAGAGCAGCTTGGAAGTCTCAACCAAAAATGGCCATTTCGTCAATGCGTGATAAACAGCAGACTGCTTCAGAGAGACGTAAAGGAATTAAGGAATGAGGAAGGAGTTGTTAAGGAAAGGGGCCAGACTCCGGGCTCGCAAACCCTTTAATCCACGTCCCAAGAGCATCTCGCACTTGCGTAGTGATCCCTGCCCTGTCCCGCCCACGACCAATTAGGGAGAGGAGGCGGGATCCCGGGGGCCCGCGGTGCTTCTTGGGTAGCATCCTTGGTTACTGTTGCTAGGACATTCAGTCTCAGCAGAAGGTGGGAGTAGGACGTTTTGGGAGGGCCAGACGCGGAAAGGTCAAGGGTCAGTGCGGAGTCTCTCCTGGCGATGGTGAAGCAGACAATCCAGATTTTTGCTAGGGTGAAGCCCTCGGTGCGGAAGCAGCAGCAGGGGGTACGGGCCAACCGGCCGGGGGGGGGGGGGGGGGGGGGGGGGGGGGGGTACGGGGCGCCAGGCAGCCAACCAGACTCAGCCCCGAGGGCAGGAGGTCAGCTTCAGTTCTGCGCCTGGCACACATGTGCCCGCACACTCGTGCATGTGGACCCCTTTGCACACTCACCTGTGACTGCCCCGTTCACACACAGGTGCTTCTTGTACTCTTCTGGGCCACTGCCTCCCAGCCGGGCTGGCGCTGGCTTTAGTTTTAATTAGTGATTTTTAAAATTACATTTCCTCTTCAGAAAACAAACAAAACTGGCTAGAATACGTGTCTAATTCATAATGTTCTATGTCTATTCTTTTTCAGTGTTGTGTGCATGTAAATGTGTAGCATTATGTCATCCTATCATTTAGAATTTGCCTCTGGTAATTTATGTCCTTAAAACAGGGAGGTTATAATGTATCTGCTATCATCAGCAGTGGCTTTTAATCTCATGAAAAACATTCAGGAGAAGCCTTAAGAAAAGACCCCAAAGAAAATATTAGACATTTAAAACTTGCTTTTATTTTATATGTACGAATGTTTTGCCTGTGTACTGTGTGCATACAGTGTCTGCAGAGGCCAGGAAAGGGCATTGGATCCCCTGGAACTGGAGTTACAAATGGTTGTGAGCTGCCATGTGGGTGCTGGGAATCAAACCGAGGTCATCTTATAAGAGCAGTAAGTGCTCTTAATCTCTGAGCCATCTCTCCAGCCCCCAAATTAGCTGTTTGTTTAAAGAAATAAAACAATAGGGAGAGAATCCTGGGCATCTTTGCCTCTACTTCTCCTTGCAATCACCTGCCCAAGGACTTTAAAAAGCACTTGTAATATTGACCTATTGATTCTCAGACTTTGTGCTGATTTGGCAATCAAAGTGAAGATCAGCTATGGTAAGGAGGAGTTGGTCAGCGGTGGAGCCGAGGAGCTTGTGGGGAGACTTGAAGTTTAGGTATTTCAATGATTGTCCTTTGCTATTTTCTTGATGAACATGTAGCATGGGTTGTTTGGTCCTCCAAGAAGTAAGCTCGATGTCACACTGCATGTTCATGGTGTCAGACTCTGACAGAGATGTTCCTTATGCTGTGAACACAGCAGAAGAGACAGGAATGGACAGATATGTAGATAGCAATGTGTCCCTGCTGTCCTTCAGGAGCCTCATGCTTGCCCCTATATGGCTCTTCTCGCCCCTATAAACTTCATGGGTGTTTCTCTGATTGGGAATGCTGTTTATAGTACAAAACCAAGAGCAGTTCCAAGGCTTCATCCATCTAATTCGTTGAGCCATTAAAAATTGAATCATACCAGTTTATAGATTAGACCAGGGCCTGGTGGTTCATACCTGTTAATTCCAGCACTCAGTGATGGTGGTAGTTGGATGAAGGGGTACTGAACCAGGAGGGTCGCTGTGAGCTTGAGGTCAGCCTGGGCCACATAATGAGCTCCAGTCAAGTGTTGTCTGCTACTGTATAAGAATCTGGTTTTTGTTTGTTTTTTTAAACATTCTGATGAAGTGGCACACACCTTTAATCCCAATAGTAGGGAGGCAGAGACTGGTGTGTCTCTTTGAGTTCGAGTCCAATCAGGTCTACATAGACCAAGACAGCCAGGACTTCACACTCAGACCCTGTCCCAAAATCAATACACAGAGAGAGAGAGAACAATGAGCAAACAACAAAAACAACACAAAATTTGCATTTTTCTGCTTTTTTTGTCTCTCTCAAATGATAAATTCACAAAAAAAAGGTGAAAGTCACCCTATTGTACTGAAAATTCTGCTTCTAAGGACTTTTTTGCTTCATTTTTGGTAGTGGTAGTGATAGAGTTTGCACTGAGGGCCACCAAGGTCCTAGGGAACACGCTGCCATACTGCACTACCTCCTAAACTTCTTAGGACTTCTCAATGCATTGAAGAATGCCTTTTTTTTGTTTGGGTTTTTGTTTTGTTTTGTTTTGTTTTGAGACAAGGTTTCTCTGTGTAGCCCTGGCTGTCCTAGAACTTCCTCTGTAGACCAGGCTAGCCTCGAACTCACAGAGATCCACCTGCCTCTGCCTCCCAAGTGCTGGGATTAAAGGCGTGCGCCACCACCGCCCAGCACTGAAGAATGTCTTCTTGGTCACAGTGCTGCGGATTCATTTTCTACCCCTGTGTCTCCTTTTCTGATTACTGAGCATAGAGAGATACCCAATTTTTGTGAAGATTTATTTTATTTTTTTTGACTTTGTGTGACTGTCTGTATGTGGATATGAGCAGGGGGGCATAGACACCCTCAGAGGCCTGAGCAGGTCCCCTAGAGCTGGTGACTGTGAACCAAACTTGTATCTTCTGGAAGAAGGGCAATCACTCCACAGCATTGAGATCTCTAGCTTCCACTCCAGGATACAGATTTTTTTTTTAAAGTGTGTGTCACTCCTCGGTTTTGTGTATTCCTGTCATATTCATTCCTTTCATTCATTGTCTAGCTATTAAACTAGCAGTGCCCAGCAGGAAAGAGTTTTTAAATGTCTCTTTGGAGGAAAAAAATCCAGTCAGAAAGCCTTGAACCCTTAAATGCGCCCCCCTTCCTCTTCTGTTTTTAGAAGTTTTATTGTACAAAATGGCTTTTTCACGTGAACTTCTCATGTCCTAACTAAGATATTTCAAAAAAAGAGTCTGCTTCAGCCAGGCAAGGTGGCACACGCCTTTACACTCCGCGCTTGCAGTTGGGGGCAGCAAGAAGTGAATTTCTGCCAGCTAGGTCAACAGAATGAGATCCAAGCCAGCCAAGATTACATAGTGAGACTCTGTCTCGAAAAAAAAAATGTGCTTTGGGAATTATTTATACTTTCTGTGGACTTAGGTAGGCTTTGCTTGGGTAGTGATGGGAGGCTCACCCTCTCATCGTCCATCTAAATGAGTCTAACTTAAACAGGAAGTACTGTCTGTAAGAAAGTATTTTATTTCCTGGTGAAAGACAAGAAGTCTTTTTTTAATCTTCTTTTTATGGTGCATTACAAAATGCTTCCATTTGCATTACATCACTGGAGCCTCACCCCCAGGCACTCTTGTAAGGAAGGCTGGAGATTCTGTTTCCCACACTTTATGTATAAGGGACCTTTGATTCTGAAAGTGGTGGCTGGTCATACACCTGGTAGTTGGGTTCAGTGTGTAGACTTTAAATCTCAGGGTTTCTTTATAGGCTTGAGTGTTGATTTTCCTGGCCAAGAAATAAAAGAGTAGGTAATGGAGACAAGAATCAGAAAATGGTACCATTGTCAGGGTTTGGGGGCCCTCTATTTCTATGTCAGCTTGGAAAGTGGATGAGATTTCCCCCACATTACTTAGCAAGTAGTGGCTGAGCTGAGGTGAAAGATATACGACATCAAAGACATGAAGCACACATATCCGTATCCTTTCTACCCACATGACTTATGAGATTCCTGAGATATACGATGAAGCACACGTATCCATATACTTTTAACCCACATGACTTATCAGATTCCTGAGATATAGGGGATGTAACGCAAACTTGGACACTCTTGATAGCTCTCTGAGAAGGTTCAGACCTCAGTGTTGTGTCTTAGCGCCTGAGGTTCACATGCTCAGAAGTGCTGATGGGTTGTAGCAAGAACGTGAATTTCTCTAGAATAGGGAAGTGGCACTTATCATAAGGCTTTCAAGGCTCTTCTCAGCAACAAGAAGGATGTATTTACACAACCAAATTTGCATATTAGATCATCCGAAGATGATCTGAATCTTGATGAGCATGTGGTGGTTGAATGAGAATGTCCCCCTTAGGCTCAGATATTTGAATACTTGGTTCCTAGCTGTTGGCACTTTTTCAGGAAGCTGTGGAACCTTCCAAAGCTGTACCCTCCCTGGAAGTACATCACCAGGCTGGGCTTTGTGGGTGTGTAGACTTGCCCCACTCTTGGTTCACTGTCTTTGCCTCTTGTTTGTTTTTGGAGATGTGAGATCTCAGCTTCCAGCTCTGGCTGCCTGCTGCCATGCCTTCCCTTGCCAGTGTGGATTCACTCACAGGAACTGCAAGCCAAAATAGCTTGCATAAGTTGCTTCTGGTCATGAAATTTAATCACAGTAACAAAAAGTAACTAATACAAGCACCAATTTAGGTTTTAACCCTTGTTTTGTGCTATGCATTTGTTTAAGCCTTTTGATAGTTCAAAGCAAACTTTACATTATCCCATGCTATAGTATTTTGTCATAAAAGCACAGTTTTTGGTACCATTACAAGCCAAATCATGTCCAGATCAAAGATCATGCTGGAATTTTATCATTTTCATCCATGTGTTGTTCTTGTATTTGCAGATTTATTCCATAGATGAAGATGAAAAATTAGCACCTAGCTTGGAAATTCTCTTACCCCGAGACCTGGCAGATGGATTCGTGAACAATAAACGAGAAAGCTACAAGTTTAAGTAAGCTTTGCATTCCTCTACTTCGCTTCTGCTTTATTGAACAAATGTTTGTTCCCTGTGAGTTTCTGTTGCTGACATCATCAGCCCTATTTCTGTGGGAAAGCCAATATGGCCATGTCACCTGGTATGTAGAACTCAAGTTCATTATTGTGCCCAAGATTAAATAGTAGGTTTCTGTGTTTAGATTATATCCTAGGATTAGAGAGATGGCTCTGGCCATACAGTGCTTGCCTTCCAAGCCTGAGGACCTGAGTTCTCAGTAATGCATTCCTGAAGTCCCAGTAAGGGAAAGATGGGAGGCAGAGACAGGTAGAGACCTTTACGCTCACAAACCAGCTAACCTGACAGAGTTCTGCTAGTGGGAGGTCTTTTCTCAAATAGAGGCTGGAAGACAACCTCGAGTATGGACATGTGAAGTTGTCCTCTCTACACAAATTTGGACACACATGAACACATACGTATGCATATGTTAAAGATAATAAAGAAGTAGCATGAATAGTCTCAAATTCCAACTTTGCTTTGCTATCTGTGAGTATTGAGTGCTGTGATTTTCCTGTTCTGTCCATTATGGGTTAGTTCCTACATGAAGCCCATGAATGTGTAACTGTAATTGAAGGAGAGATGTTAATGTCCAGTGTGTGTGTGTTATTTAAATGGCCTTTCTTTGTAATATAAATGATGCACAGGTCTCAGGTGCTCATGTACATATTCAATGCCTATAATGTTCTGTGGAACATCCACTTGAACCAGGTCTATCCTGAAATGAGGTACTCTCTAAAGTACTAATTTATTCTGAATACTCAATATGAAAAAAATAAAGAGAATGTAAAATACCTCAGGAACTTTTTCATATTGATCCCATATCATAGTGACAAAATTTGGATATATTGAGTTAAATGTAGTATTCTAATTAATTTCCGAGTCTCCTTTTTTCTTCTTTTAAAAACTGTAGCTGGAACACTTTAAACATCATATATAGGTGGTATTGTATTTCTCTTGGGCAGTGTTTAACCACATGGTTTAGATGACTGTCCCAACTTTAGGTAATTCTTCACTGCCAGCCTGAGGGATGAGAGGTCCAGGCCATGAGGATAGGAAAAATAAAGTCCTGAAGATAGAAGAGTGTCTTGCTGTTTGAAGAAAGAAAGGAGATCTGTCAGGCTTATAGAGCAAGCAAGGGACAAAAGGGAAGAAGAAGACAGTTCAAAGGGCAGAGAGAGGCCAGATTATACAGGACCTCATGAGTCACTGGAGGTGTCCCCTCAGTACTGTGGGTAGGAAAAGGATGGTGTTGAGGCGGAGGGAGTCATCACATATACAAATAGAGGAGTCAAGGGTACCAGGGAGCTTGGGACTGAGTGTAGAGAAGGATGGAGTTGTCATCTTGTGGGGAGAGGAAGATTTTGAAAAAGGATTCAGGCAGGAAGATTAGCCTGTGTGCAGCTGAAATGGGCTTTAGGAATGCCTACACAACATCCTAACGACTGAAAGGACATCCTGGTCCCCTGGAACCCCAAGTTCTCTCTTGGTGGGTTACTGACGTGCTTAAGGATCCCAAGTCATCTTTTATCTCCATGTGCCTCAACTTCATCTTCGCAAGTGGTTTGACTGAATTGTTACAGTTGTTTTGACTTCCAGAATTCTCTTTTGTTCTTCAGAAAACAGTTGGTCAAAGTTCCTCTCCAGATTGTAACTTAACTCTGTTATGAAATGAAAATGAAATGTTTAGAGATAGTGATATTTGAATGCTCAATTTACAACTACCAATTAATTATAAACTTTGATCTTGAAGTCTTTGTTCTGAAGTAGGTAGGTAATACAGAAATCTGGATGGTTTCTTATTCCCCTATTCTTTTAAAGACTAGAGGATACCATTTTTAAAATGATTTAATGAATGAAAAAGTCCTCCAAATTTTTTAAATTATGTATATGTGTGTATGTGAGTGCAGTTACCCATGGAGGCCAGCCAGAAGAGGACATTGGTTTCCCCTGGAGTTGGACTTACAAGTGGTTGCAAGCTGCCCTGTGTGGTGCTGGAAACTGAACTTGGGTCCTGTGTAAGACCAGCAAGTGCTCTTAACCTTAATGGCTGAGCCATCTCTCTGACCACTGGATATTATGTACCCCCCCACTGAGGAATTCAATATATTTTATGGTTATTATTTTAAAATTACATCTCAGTCTAATCAAAACCTTGATAGAGTGCCTAGAATGTGGGAGGCATTTGATATGTGTTTGTGAAATAGATAAGTCAGTAGATGGACTAACCATGATTAACTTTGTACAAAGAACCTTTTATGTTAATTCCACGGTGGCTGAGTGTCATCTTGAAAGCCCCTGGTACCTCTTGATGTTAGGGTAACAAATGAAATTCCTAGTCCTCAGGGAAGTGGGGTGGGGAGTGACTTGTTGCTTCAAGGACACCAACAACCAGGTGAAAGAAGCCAGGGAGCCCTGCTCATCAACAGCCTCCCAGAGGCCCTGCAGGAGGTCTGTAACCCAATACCAGAGTAGATCCAGAGTTCACCATGCACACTCAGCACGGTGGGCATGTGTTCTGTGGGCCTTTGTGCCTTGCTGATCTATGGTATGCAGATCTAAAGCTGTGGATTATTGACCGGGTTTGAAGGAGTGATCTGGGCACACTAACAGCAAATGCTACCATCTCATGTCTGCTGTTGCCTCCTAAGTCCTTAGTCCAGTGGTTCTCAACCTGTGAGTTATGTGACCTCTTTGGGGGTCAAATAACCCTTTCACAGGGATCGTGTAAGACCATGGGAAAACAGATATTTACATTATAATCCATAACAGTAACAAAATTACAGTTATGAAGTAGCAATGGAAAGAATTTTATGGTTGGAGTTCACCACAACATGAGGAACTATATTAGAGAGTTGCAGTGTTAGGAAGGTGGAGGACCACTCAGTGCTCTAGGCTATCACAGTGTGTAATTTACCATTTTCTCATCTCAGATGAAGGTTGATAAGCCCTAGGGATCCTTTGAGGTTAATATTGGTCCCTGCCGATATATTTCTTTGTATTTTATCTTTTTAATCATCAGAACTCGTCAATGGAAGCAACTGTATTATGTGCCCCTTAAAATCTTGCTGCGTCAGTTGACTCTGGCCAGTTGACTTGTGTAGGCAGCCATGTCGACCAGAGGTCTGTAGCACCTGAAACCTGCTGAAGATGCCCTCAGAAGCTTTGCTTGAAAGTTTCTACTTTAAAGGCCACATCCTCTCAACTTTTATTTTGGGGAAAAAAATAGTAAGGTACTGGGAAGATTTCTCAGCTGATAAAGTGAGGGTGAAAAGCTTAGAAAGCTTGAGAACCTTTGTTTGATCCCCAGAACTGGCATTTTAAAAGCCAGATGTGATGGCATGCTATGATCCCAGAACCAGGAGGTAGAGATAGGGAAATCCTTAGGGCTTACTGGGCAGCCAACCTAGCCTACCTGGTGATCTCCAGGGCAGTAAGAGATCATCTTTAAAACACAAGGTGAATGAAACCTGAGGAAAGAACCAAGGTTGTCTTCTGACCTCCATCTGCGGATACACACACATACATACATACATACATACACAGAACACTTTAAATACATAGAAAATATAAAAATAGGCCAGCCAATCCTCTCTGTGGAAGATTCTCTTTTGTGATGTTTTAGTGGGGGACTGTACTTGCTGTCAGTACCTCACTCCACTAAAGAGAATAGATTGTCTCACCTGAGCATTCTGCTGTGCTGGTGATCCTATGCTAAAAGTAGTGATTCTGCAAGGACGATGAAACACTCCGCCCCACCTCCCAGAACTCCTGTCCGTGCTGTTCTGATAAAGACTGGACTTGGCAGAACAGATGAGTCTTTTCTGACTCTTGAATCATGGGCAAGACAATGAAACAATAACACCCTAAAGCTGGCATCACCAATAGTAGTAGGAGCCACCTAATGTGAGGGCAGTAAACTGCAGTTCAGAGCTTCCCATTTAGAGATGGCACAACACACACTCGCATTCCATTCCTTTGCCCCAGGCCTGGTATCAGAAGTCCCAGCACCTTTTACATCCCTTCTTGGGTTTCTAACCCATGCAAATCTGGAGGTTTGACTCTGATGCCAGCCTCCAACACTGTCCCTCTTGAGAGCTAAAAATACAGTTTATTATTTGGTTCAAAGCTGGTGTGATTTTTCTTCAGAGGGGGATGATTGTACAGATCTTGTCAAAGCCATATTGTTTACCCACCATTTGTGAGCAAGAATACAATGGCACAGTGTGGGGGTGTGACAGGGCCAACATTGTGTTAGGTTAGGTAAGCCTGGTGATGTCAGCGTGGGGTCATTTACAAACGTGTTTATGAAAGCAAGATTCATTAATCCAGTAGCCTTTGATGGCTCAGCTTTGAAATAATTACCATTTTCACATTGCAGATTTCAAAGGATTTTTGATCAAGATGCTAAGCAAGAAGCCATTTTCGAGGTCATTGCCAAACCAGTCGCCAAGAGGTAGGATTTCCCAGGCTCTACTCAGTGGGTTTTCATTTTGTCTTCAGTCCTCGGGTAATTGTGGTAATTTGCTTCTATGAATCAATCATATGCTCAGGCTTCAGGGCATGAAATAGTGATAGTACTATTAATGTTTGTTTTGGACTCAGATTGTGATCCTCGAAGCAAACCAGAAACACAATCTCATTTTAAAAAGCTTATTGTGGGGCTGGAGAGATGGCTCAGTGGTTAAGAGTGTGTTCTGCACTTGCAGAGACCAGAGTTCAGTCCCCAGCATCCACAGGGCAGGTCACAACCTCCTGTAGCTCCAGCTCCAAGGATCTGACACTCTTTTCTGACCTCCATGGGCACCTATGTAATGTGCACACACTAACGTGTAGACTGATGCACATAAACCCATAAAGAAATTATTTCAAAGCTTCAATAACCAGAAATTATATAGATTGATACTGCCCAAAATCATGTGGCTACTGGTATTGGGAATCTAGATGGTTTTCTAGCTGTTATTTCAGTTTTTTTCCTTGGTTCAATATTTTTCTTTTATTATTACTATTAATTCTCATGTGTGTCCATGTAGTGTGTATGTGTGTGTGCGCGCGCGCATGTGCGCGTGCACATGTGTGTGTGTGTATGCACTTATCTGTGCTTGGGAGTGTGGAAGCTAGAGGTCATTGAAGGTCAACATTGAGATTCTTCCCTAATAGCTTCTCTACCTCATTTTTCAAGACAAGAGTCTCTCACTGAACCTGAACCTGAAGTTCACCATTTTAGCAAGAGTGATTGGCCCCTGAGCCCCTAGGATCTGCCTGTTTCATTCCCAGTGATGGGGCTGAAAGCATACACTACCATGCCTGGCTTTTAGCATGGGTGCTGGGAATCTGAATTCAGGTCCTCAGTCTTATGCCAAAACCAGGCACTTTACCCACTGAGTCATTTCCTCCACCCTTCAGCATTTCAAATGGTTAGGTGGACCAAGAATAAGGTTAAAAGATGACACTCAGGAGGCCTAATGATGTTTGGCTCTGCTTTACTTCAGGGGTCCGCAAAGCTTGGCCCTTGTTTTCTAGAGCCATCTGTTTTAGTATACCTAGACAGTTCTGGGCTGATGACTGTAATAATGGATTTTGGATGATGGTGCTGGATAATCAGGTGCAAATATATTGATGTATCTTAGCAAGCTGTCCTTGGATCTAGATTAGCAATTCTCAACCCATGGGTCATGATGCTATTGACAAACCTCTATCTCCAAAATATTTATATTACAGTTCATAGCAGTGGCAAAATTAGAGTTATGAAGTAGCAATGAAAATAATTTTATGTTTAGGGATCACCACAACATGAGGAACTGTATTAAAGGATTACAACATTTGGAAGGTTGAGAACCACTGCTCTAGAATAGTCATGGCCTTTGTCCAATACATGGTCCTTTGTGGGGAATCTCACTGGGGGAGATGCTAATCTCCTCATTGAGGTTGCTTTCTGATCCTGAAGCCATTGGAATGGTTCCATGACCAGTCACCTTTACAACTAAGATTTCTGCTAAATGAAATAAATTTTTTAGTCCACTAGGTCATGTAGCTCTCCTGTGGACAATGGGGAACCCATTGTCACACTTTGTGCCTTACTCTTCTGTGTTAGAAGAACATACAGTCTTTTCATCTCATACGGTCTTCCTTCATTGATAAAATACAATCAAATAGGCTTTAATTGTTTCTTCTATAACCACAACCAGGCAACCTTTGGTTTCCCTAGTCAGATGTCAAACATGTCTGAAATTATACTCCTTTCAGTAATCATTTGGGTTAGGTTATTTTTCAGAGAGATATTCTCTCATTTAATTTTTGAAAGTTGTATTTATGTGTATGTATATGGAAACACACATGTGGGTAGATACGAAATAGAGGTGGGCATTGGGTTCCATGGAACTGGAGATACAGATGGTTATGAGCTAACATGTGGGTGCTGGGAGCCAAACATAGGTCCTCTGCAAGAGCAGGACATGCTCCTTACCATTGAACCATCTCTCCAACCTCTAGTCTTTGTGTTTTGTTTTGAAACTTTCTTGACCCATTCATGGAGGGAACCTTGTTTCTGTTTCCTTAGAACTGGGGTCTTCCTCCCTTACTGACTCCCCATCTCCACTCCCCACTTTGAGTCTCTGCCCCCTTTTCAGCTTCTCTTTACTGAACATGATACATTCACAGATGACTCCAAGATATTTCTAGCTATTCCTATTTGCCTTACTGTCCTTCCAAGAATGATAGAAGGCAAACAGAAGGCAATGCCTTGTGGGAAATTCTTCCTGCACAGATGGGTAGTGATGGACAACAACTGGCAAGACTTTTACTCTAGTGTTTGGATTTGTCACTGACTATCCCTAGCATAGTCATACTTATGACACACATTAAGTAGCAGGGGAGGAGTGTGGCTGAGTACACTAGTGAGTTTGTCCACTTCTTTGTCACTTGCAGATCCATATCTTCACCTGGAGCATTTGCCTGTCTGGTAGGATTTCTGTCCTCTGTGAATCTTGGGCTTCCATTTTGCACCCACCCTAGAGTTCTGCATCAGAACTCACGGAATATTCCTTGCAAAAGAGCAAACAAATTTACTTACCATTGTTAGGTAACACCAAGGATTATATTTATGTGTAGAACAGAGTGCTTTGACAGCTTCAAAGCGTTTTCCTGTGGAGAGTCTCACTCAGTTCATGCAGGAATCTTGTAGAATCTCAGAGATGATAACCATTGCCTTTGGTGAGAAATCAGGGCACTGGGCATCTGATGGACACTTGCTAGACCACACAGTAATGAAGCTGTAGATGTGACATTGGAGCAGATCTTCTCCCTGTGATCGACACTTGCCAGACCACACAGTAATGAAGCTGTAGATGTGACATTGGAGCAGATCTTCTCCCCCTGTGATCGACACTTGCCAGACCACACAGTAATGAAGCTGTAGATGTGACATTGGAGCAGATCTTCTCCCTGTGATCGACACTTGCCAGACCACACAGTAATGAAGCTGTAGATGTGACATTGGAGCAGATCTTCCCCCTGTGATCTGGCCCTTGTGTTGCTTTCATCACATTTTTAGCATCTATCACCCTTGCTGAACTCATGGATGCTGTTCATGTCACCGAAAGGTCATTTTTCCAAAGTCATCCCACCTCTCACTCAGCATCAGTCAACCATGTTGTTTACTCAGCTCCTTCCCCTAGACTCTGAGAAGGGGCAGATTGAGAGGTAGGTCTGTCTGGGTCAATATGTTTGGGGGTGGTGAAAGCAAATATCCCTTCAACTTCCCAATTTCTGGATTTTCCTTCCTGAGAGCCAAGTGTCCACAGTCTCTGATGGTTCCACAGCTTGCACACTCAGTCACACTTCCGTGAGCTCAAATGACAGGTCTCTCTCATTTGCCGCTAAAATGTCTTCAGTCTGAGAGTACACTCTCAGAAGAAAGGAATTAGATCATATAAATTAAATTTTATTCACTATTCATTCTGTGAAATTAGATAATTAAGTCATTCATTTCAAGACAGAGTAGAGTCTTACTATATAGCCCTGGTGGGCCTGGAACTCACTATGTAGGTTAGACTGGTCTCAAACTCAGCAGAGATTTGCCTGCCTCTGCCCCCCCAAGTGCTTGGATTAATGGTGCTCTTGGTGCCACCTAGTGACTATTAAAAAGTGCTAATGATGTGTCAGGACCAGACTATAATCCTAGCTCTTGGAAGTCCGAGGCAGGAGTTCAGTAACTGAAGGCCAGCCTGCTCTGTAGAATTGAGACACATGCCTATATACACAATTACAAAGAAAACAGTAAACTTTGCCAAAAACAAAAACAAAAAAACAAATCCTAACAAGTCTCTGTTCATATGTTACCTTCCTGAGGCACACTCCGGCCATCCTTGTTAAAACTACATGATCTCCCTCCCCACCATGGTGTTCCTGATGTCCCCTACCTCCCCAACTACCTGATGTATATTTGTGGGGCCAAGGTACGGTGGAACCTGGAGGAGGCAGTCCTGAGCAGGAGGGAGGTTAAGTCATGTTCAACCCAAATCTCTTGAGAGCAGTAAGAGTGGGGACCACTCCCTCTGCTGCCCCTGGCCTGCATATCACGACACCCCCCCCCCCCCCATTTGCCCACACCAGAGGAGGTCATACAGCTGCAGCCAGGTTAAACTTCCTCTCTCCTTATAAGGTCATGTCCAGCAAGCACCTGGAATTCCTCTTAATGCATATAAGGCATTCCCAGCACCTTGACCCCAGCCAATGATGGACATTCACCCCCAGGACCTCTATCCACTTACTCCCCAAAGGTTTGACTCGCCTTTGTTCCCCACAGTTCAATGAGCTGCTCAATGAAGCTGCCTCTGTCATGCTCACTGGCTGCCTGAGGTCTCCGTCA
Source organism: Lophiomys imhausi (assembly GCA_907164525.1). NCBI lineage: Eukaryota > Metazoa > Chordata > Mammalia > Rodentia > Muridae > Lophiomys > Lophiomys imhausi. Next base: position 4,156,158 of record CAJQZJ010001969.1, read on the forward strand.
TCCCCCGCCATTCTGCCTTGCTTTCCCTCTCAGGCCACCAGTCTGATTGCTGGCATTCAGCAGAGTGGGAATGGCATATAATTTTATCCACAGCACTTGTCACCCGAAACGTCATATCCTTGTGCACTGTGTCTGTTGTTCACTACCTGCTGTCTCTGCGTTTATGTCAGGGATTATCTGTTCTGCTCTCCGTGGATTTCCAGGCGCCTGTTGCAATCACCTTGGTAGATATCCAGCAGGTGTCTGTGAACTCATGATGTCTGAAACTGTTAGGTAAACACGCAGTTTCCATTCTAGCCCAAATTATACATAGAACCCCAAGGGGCTTTTCCTTGTTGCACAAAAGGCAAACCACATTCTTGATTCTTTAAATTGTTCACAGCTAATGCTTTTGTGTTTTGTTTATTTTAATTAATGGAAGTTCCCATTGTGGAGACATGTACTCACCATGTGCTCATCTGGGTGTTGGTCATTGTTGTATGTTTTGGGCCATAAAGGATTTTCAGAACACTGAAAATTTGGTTATAATAATGAAAACAGCTTAAAAAAAAAACCCCAAAAAACCGCTCAATGACTTAATTTATACTTACTTGTTAAGAATATTTGTTCCCAGGCTGGAGAGATGGCTTAGTGGTTAAGAACACTTGCTGTTCTTGTAGAGAACTCCTCCCTTGCCATGTGAACTCTTCTCTATACAAGTTGTTGTTGTTGAGATCCTATTTTGCATCAGTGGGCTGAACTCCCCAGATAATGTCCTTGCCCCAAGGCTGCCTTTCCCTTTGCCTGCAGCCAATTCCAGCTGTCCTCCTCTTGTTGATTTCCCACCGTAACCGAGTCTCCCATCTCCTGCCCCACGCCACCGTTCCTGTCCCAGGCAGACAGTGATTATAGTTGTTACTTTGAAGTTAACTTGAGTCCTTACCTTCATCCTCAACATTCAGCCCAGAACTTCTCAAAGGTGGGTTGAGACCTCATGCAAGGTCATGAAACTGACTCTGAGAGTTATGGCGAAATTGGCAACAGTAAAGGACTTCTGAATGCACCACAACCAGAAATCAGTCAGCTAACCCAAAATCAGATGCTTAGTGATTCTGACATGTTTCTGACAGTGTTGGCCTGCGTCATAGCCCATGATTTCCCTGCAGCCACCTGTGATACATGCCATGGCTTTACAGTAGCTGCATGCGTTGCATCATGTGACTTCCTGTGCAGCTCTTGGTTTGACACACAGCACGACCCTCTGCACCACGCGAGCCTGCAGGCCATTCACTGCCAGCACTGGAGACTATTGTAGGTTATACACTGTCTTTTTTTTTTTTTTTAAGGCTTCCCTATGTAGCCCTAGCCATCCTAGACCTTGCTCTGTAGATCAGGCTGGCCTTGAACTCAGAGATTTGCCTGCCTCTGCCTCCTGAGTGTTGGGATTAAAGGCATGTGACACCATCACCCAGCTGCACTGTAGTGTTTTAACCGAGCATGCAAAGTTTTCTGCTTTTGTAAAAGCACAGTATTTTCATTACTGAAAATGACGACTAACCTTTTCCTCTTGCCATTCTTCAGCATGGAAATGAACATCACTTTGTGCACTACTGAATTAGATCTGAGTTTCATAAAAATAAGTCATTAAATTAATTTTAGCTAGGAATTGGAACAAAATTGCAAAATGTCTCTAAACATACTTCTGCCATTTGAACTGCATTTATGCAAAGTGGCATTCTCATCATTGATGATTATCGTCAATGTATTGATAACTCTGAAAGCCACTGAAGGTCCCTATCCTGCAGTGCCAAATATCCAGCCAAGATTTAATCATTATGTGAAATTACACAAACACATCTTTTTCGTTTGTATCCAAATATGATTTTTCCTTTAGTAAATAGCAAAATTGTATGTATGCCAAAGATTTGTTCTTAAATACATTTCTAGGGGCTTTTGAGGTGGCTCAGCAGGTAAAGATGCTTGCCAGGGAAACCTGGTGACTGACATAGACCCTTGAATTCACCTATGAAGGAGAGAACTGACTCCACAAAGCTGTCCTCTGACTTCCACACTCAGGCCACACACACACACACACTCACACTCAAACACAAATCATGAACATAAAAGTCATAGTATAAAGTGAATTATCAGTAAATGCTTCATATTTATACCTATTTTATTTAAAATAATATTTTGTTAATTCTTTGATTTTTTTCTTTTATTGAAAGTAGACTTATTCATACAATATATTCTGATTGTGGTTTCTACCCGTCTGGTATTTTGTTAATTCTTTGAGAATTTGATCATATTTATCCCTTCTCTTCCAACTCCTTCCAGACCCACCCTCTCTACCCTCAACTCCCAATCTGCCCAACTTCAGGTTTTCTTCTTTTTGTAAAAACTCATTGACTCTGATTTGTGTTACTCATATAGACTGAGGCTGTACAAACTCCTTGGGTCAAAAGGGGTCATGAGTGGAACTGTTTAAGAAGTCTGGATCTAGTCCATCACGTGGCCTGGTGGCCCTTCCCTGGGTGTATACTTTCTCTGGCTCAACCATCTTTTCTGTCCCTCTCTTCTCTTCAGTCCTGCTGTCCCCCTGGACCAGCCTCTCTCCACCTGCTGTGCCTGTGTCTGTCTCTGCAGCTTGTACCATCACCTTACGTCAGAGTCTGCCTCATTTTCAGAGCGCACACACCTTCCGTATGAGGTCATACCACAAACTCCTTTGAATAGGACCTAAGATCTGTCCTCATGGGTTTTTTGATTTCATTGGTGTTTGCTGCAATAGCTGCGTTTTCAATTCTAATTTTAATATTCTGGGTCTCCCCTTTCTCTTGGTTAATTTGTCTAAGAATTTGTCAGTCTTATTTATCTTTTCAAAGAACCAACCATTTCACTGATTCTTTGCGGGATATATTGTCTTGTGTTGGATTTTGTTGATTTTCTTGTTTTTATTTCCCTAATTTCAACCCTGACTTTGCTTATCTCTTCTGGTCTGTTGTTTGTTTTGAGAAGTGGGAGCAGATGTGATATTTCATTGTATACACATATGAGAGTCTTAACAATGAAGAAATTTGAAAGATATTCTAAGTCATGTAATTATCTGGCAGCACCTTTGTTCTTATCATTATGTTGGTGGATCCTACGTTATAAAGTTTATACTAATGCAGAATTAAAAATACCCTAACTATACAGACCTTGCACAGGGAGTGCATTTAGAATTAGGTGTACTTATACACAGTGAATGGACAGTCTTCCCTTCCTCCTCGTACTTCTCCTTTTATTCTGTGACGGAAACCTTACCTGACCACACTTTTTTCAGTTTGGAGGCAGAGTGCCCCAGCAGCTTCTTAGGAAATGTAAGAACAGACTCTGTTGGCTCCTGTCATTGTTCTCTCATTCTCTTCTCGCAGACGTAATAAATGGAGCAGTGTTCCTCGCCCCTAGCGTAGGCCTCGCAGCATGAAGATGAGGCTGTGTTGAGTGCGAGCAGAATCTACCCAGCTGGGTACATCTCCATGGTCATTTGGGTCCATGTGACGTAGTTAAAGCAGTTCATGCTTGCTAGTCCAGTGTGTTAAGAAGATCTCATTTGGGTCCCTAGATTTTCCACCTCCCATTCACCTGTTTTCTCTCCCAGCAGGCTGGAGTGTGTGGCTCCTCAACTGAATTCCTATCTGAATTCCCAGATTCAGTCAATGTGAAATCCTCACAAATGACTGGGGCAATGGTCCAGTGGTAGAGCCTGCACTGCTTTTCCAGAGGGCATATGTTCCTGTTCCAACACCCAAGTCAGGCAGGCAGCTCACACTCAAGGTACCTCCAACTCCAGGGTATCTCAGCATCCTCACAGTCCCTGCACCCTTGTGTAGCCCTACATATGTGTCATAGGTGAAAGGATTGGTATTGGCTCAGTTCTCAGAACGGAGGAGATTCATTTGCCTCAGAGGGACAGAGGGCAGTGAATAAGAGACAAAGACAGGAGATAGAGGATGAGGGAGAAGGGCAAGGGAAAAAAGGTGAGGGGGCAGGGATATTTGTGCTGTAGGAAAAAGGACTGTCTCTGGATAGAAAGAAGATAGGCATGGCCCATAGGAAAATGGCGTTTATAAAGCTAAGAGGGAAACCCCGTGTTAGGATGAGGTTTCTTTTTAATTAGACTTGTTAATTAGCTGAACCAAAGGGGGCTTTTGATTGCTGGACTTCAGTTCTTTGAGAGCTGGATCTTGGTAGTCAGCCTCAGGAGAAGAAAGTGGCCAAATGGGGGAATAGACCTCGGTGGCTAGCTTTTGGGGTGTAATCTAAGGTTTTTGTTTGTTTGTTTGTTTTATATAAGGCAGAGGGAATGAGGGAGAAGAACAAGGCCTGCCAGAGCCATGTTTTCCATGTTCAGGCTGGCTAGAGTCATTTCAATAGGAGGTAGGAGGAGGCAGGGCAGTGGCCTTCTCCTTTTGTGGTCTCCCTGGTTGCCTGTTTGCTTTAGACTCAAGATTAACCAGCACTCTATACCTCTCTCCAGGATCCTGGTCACCTTTCCTTGTAAGTCTAGACCTTCAGGAGGCGACAGAACCATCACTGCCCGTCCCCGGTTTTAGCACTATTCTTGTAGCTGCCCTGTATGTCATGTCTTCATGAAAAGGCTTTCTATGAGTAGAGTACACCATCCATCCCCTGCAGGATCCTTGCCAATAAATGCTTTACAGGGAGGCAGTAACTGCCCTTCAGCTGGAACTGGTGTTTTCATTCCGTGGAAGAGGAAAGTAAAATGGAACGATGCTAAGGGACCAGCTAAGGTCACAGGGATGTATTGAACACCCCTGCAGTGTGTTGTTGATCCTAGACTCGAAGGACCCATGCCCGCCACACTATGCTAGGCTGCTCCTAGGTGGCTTATTTGGCAGTTGACACCGTTTCCAAGTCAGCATTCCCAGAAGCCTACCTTCATGTCTTCTTGCTTTTTAGCTGCCAATAAAGACACAACCGCACCCTGGTCCCCTTGGGACCTTTGGATCATTATATTGCTGTAGACTAAGAACTGGAAACCATATGGGCCTCAGCTATTACACCAACTTTAACATGCAAGAGAGTTTCAGGACCCCAAATGGGGTCCATGACTCCTTGCTCTAGTTAAAAGCAGCACACATAACTGAGGTTGTTTATAGTTTGGGTGGCTATTCTGGAGTGAGGTCCTGTTCTTAACAAATTTGATTCCCATCATTTTTCCTGTTGTGGGCAGTTGGGTTATGGGAGAAGGTCAGAGTTTCTCTGCAGTCCTCAACTCTTGTCTAGAACCCCTTTTGTTATTGCAGCAGGATAACACAAACAAGAGAGAGCACTTGACCAGAAATTCAAACCTGGGGGTTCAAAATATCATCTCTCTCTCCTTAAACCAGTTGCTTGACTGCCATGCTGAAGATTTCTTCTAAGTTGTCTGAGGCCTGCAAGATAAGTACCTTATTAAAAACTCTTGGCTTTATCATGTGGTTTTCATAATTAACATCTTGTCCCTCAAATGTTTTTGTGTGAGGAGGAAATATTGTTAATATTGTTAAATTCATTTTTAAAGAGTTGTTCAAACAAAAGGACAAATGCTACCTCACAGGGTAATATTCCTGGGAAAATGAAAAGATGTGGTTAGTATCTCTGTGTTTAAGAAAAATTACCACTTTGTGTAATTTGAGATCCAGACAGATCTATCAAGCTAAGTCCCTTACAAAATGTGATTTATTCCATTGTCCTGGCAAAGATTTAAGAATAATATGTCATGTTGAACTATTTTGTTTACTTTCATGAAAAATCTCTTTCATCTTCCATCCAAATAAGAAAGGATGTTTAAGTCCAGAGATGTTTTATAATCCAGCCCTCATTATAAAAGAACCCAATTTCAAAAAAAGCTAGCCCTTAAAAATGAGTTAAGACAAAAAGAGATTTATGTGGTAGATGGTTTCATTGTGTTCATGAAAAACTTGAGAGTCTCTGAGTTGAAGTCACCACAGTGACTGTTCAAATAAAGGAGGACACTATACATTCCTTTAGATACTTGGAAAGCTGAAGGAACCATAACTATTCAACCACCGTAGCTACCAGCTGCAGCAACTGTTGTGCCCATGTGGGGTTTGGTCCACAGCCAAGGACAGCACCGATACCTCTTCTCTTTTCCATGCTGTGTACCCAACAAGAACTCTTCCCTAGTTGAGCCTGGTCATCAGCTCCCTCTATTTCAGCATCTGACTTGCTGAATATGGCTAGAGGAATCATGTCCTGCTCTATGGTGGGCTCAAGTGGGCATACACAGTGAGCCGTACAATCTTCCTGCATCTCTCTAGCTTGCTCACTTTCTCACTCTTGACTGCTTTTCAAGTTATTTCTTTAGAGACTAGAGCCTACTGCACTCTCTTCTCTTTCATTCGGTTTCCTTGAGTAAATATACCTGGTCAGTTCAGTACTGGCTCCTGCCACCGCCTCATCTGCTAACCTCTTTCCTTTGCTTCCTTTCCCCTTGAATCTCCTGTGTCCAGTGTTGATTTCCTGAGGCCTTGCCTTGCTTTCTCAGGTATAGTGCATTTGTAGTTTTCTTCTTTCCACAGCATCACTGGCTCATACTCTTGTAATAGACTGGCGAGGCCTGGTGGGAAGCCTGCAGACCTTCCAGAGCTCTCAGACATATCTGTCAGGTTCCATGTCTCCTTCCTCTATATCTTCTCAGGGTTCCTTTTACCCTTCCAGGAAGTTCTGCCTTCCTATACTCTTTCTACCCAGCTAATTGGCCATCAGCAACTTTTGTTATCCAATCAGAGAATGCTTCAGATAGGGCATTAATCAGATCTCAGTGCATTGAAATCAGGTTTTGAAAATCATGCATAAGACCTTTCTCCAACATCTCCCCCCTTTTAGTCTACTAAAAGGCTCTTTATCTTATAACAATAAATTAATACAGTACAATAAAAACAGTTATTAAACAATTACAAAAACTATAAGGTATGACATACATTCTCAATGTCCAGTCCATATCATTTGGCACTAGGAAGAATATTCTATTATTTATTTATGTTGATGAATTTAAAGTTCTATACCTAACTCAATTTCCATCTTAACTTGCATTACCAACTTAAAAACATCTTAGACCTAAAACATCCTTTTAATTCCTAAATAACTTAAAACTTACTGTGAGGCAATAACTATGTAGTCTTTAACCACATCAGAAACTTTGGGTGCCAAAATGCTGTAATAGACTGGTGAGGCCTGGTGGGAAGCCTGCAGACTTTCCAAAGCTCTCAGACTCATCTGTCTGGTTCCATGTCTCCTGGCAGAAAGAGAGCTTCCTCTATATCTTCCCAGAGTTCCTTTCTTCCTCCCAGGAAGTTCCACCTTCCTATACTCTTTCTGCCCAGCTAATTGGCCATCAGCAACTTTTATTATCCAATCAGAGAATGCCTCAGATAGGGCATTAACCAAATCTCTAAACTTTGAAATCAGCTTTTGAAAACCATGTATAAGACCATTCTTCAGCATCATTCCATTCCATAGGAGCATTCTCACCCTTAAAACCATGAGGTTTTGAGGACCAGAATGTTGTGATTTAAAAGTAATGCATTTGGCAGTACCATGGGACCTAGGAAGGGAGCAGGCCTGAGAAGACCACCACTCCAGTACCCTAGGTCCTAGGTGGATCATACCTGAGATGATCCCTGTCCAGTGTCACATGGCACAGGCAGGGTATAACATCCTTGAGACCACTCCTGAGATGACCCCTGATACCCAGAGACCCCAGGCACCACTAAGATGAGCAATAAGTGGTGGAGAGATGGGAGAGAAAGAGAAGCAGAAGGACGTGTATGTAATGAAGAAAGGCAGAACTGGAGACTTGAGGATAGTGAGAAACTGCCTGATGTGAGTAGCTGGTGATGCCACCTAAGGCCATGGTGAGGTCTTGGCCTGTGTTGCCACTGAAGGCCATGTCTGGGTCCATGACCCTGCAGCAACTGGATGTAGGAGGTCTGTTACCACCAAAGGCCAGGCAGATGTCCCTGGCCTGGCCTGCTGCCTGGGGCTATGTTGATATCCAAGGGATGTGAAGAACTGGCTCCACCCCTTGCCTGGGCATTGTGGGAGAGCTGGCCCTAGGATCATGAGAGCAAGAGAACTGTCCCTGCCCCTTGCCAGCTGTGGTACTCAGGACAGTGGGTCCTGCACCTTGCCCAGGAAGCACAGTAGAGCTGACCCTGGTTGGACGGAGTTGTGCATAAGCTGGTCCTGAGTATATGTGAGTGTAGGAAAGCTGGCCCTGCCACTCATCTTCCATGTTGTGGCATTGATGAGGGAAAGATGCCCTTCTTCTCCTCCTCACCCCTCACCACCTGCAGCAAACAGGAGAGCTTGCCCCAAGGTCATGAGAGAGGAAGAGCTACCCTGCTCATCACCTGCTGCAGCTCTTGGGAGAGCAGTGTGGGTGGGCCAGCCCCAAGGGCATGAAACCAGAAAAATGGGCTCTGCTCCTTGCTGGCTGCATCATTGGATGAGCTAGCTGGGGCAATGCTGGAGAGCTAATCCTGGTGGTGTGGGTTAGGGAGAGCTGGCAGCCTAACCATCTCAGATACCTCCCAGTCCCAGATCTAGGGCTTTGAGTTGGCCACCCCATTGATGAACTGCTGGATTGTGTGAAGGGTTCGGTCCTACAGACCCAAAGCCCCAGGATCTCCATGATGCAGGGCAACAGCAGGATATCCGAGAGGAGCCCCAGTGAGAATCCAGTATTGATAGTGTAACAGAAACCAGAAGCTTTGCACCAGACCAATGACTCATTGGAATAAATGTTTGCAAGCAAAGAAGAATGGGCAAAAGGGTGTCCTGTGTGACACATTGTGACACAGTACAACTTCTACAACAAGATTTTTCTCTTTTGCTGTGGGGGGAGGGGTTGCAAGGGCAGGGGGTGGGTATGGGGGAGGGAGATGAGTGGGATTGGGGTTCATGTTGTGAGATTTACAAAGAAGCAATATAAAAATTTCCAAGTGATGCATTCGGGTACCAAGTTAGTCTTCATTGTCAACTTGACTAGATCTAGAACTCTTAGACCACTGACTGTGCCATTTAAAAAAAGATTTTGGTCTATAGTGTCATATGTATGTATCTGTGTGTGTCTACACATGTGTGTACACTTGTGGGAACACACGGTGCAGGTGGTGCCTGCAGAGCTCAGAGATGTCCGATCCCTGGGAGCTGGAATTACAGGCAGTTGTGAGCCACCTTCCTCTTGAAGATCAGTATCCATTCTTCACCATGGAGCCATTGCTGCAGCCATCTAGTGCTTTTTCTAGAAGGTTCAACTGAGAGGGAAAGACCCACCCAGTATATAGGGCAGCACCATCAGACTGACTGGGGTCTAGGACTGAAAAAGATTTGAAAAAAAGAAGAAAGCAGGCTGAACTCCAGAATTCCCTGTGGTCTGCCTGTGGAGGTTACGTGAGAGTCTCACACTCCCACAGTCATGATTTTCTTGCCGTGATGCAATGACTTGTGTCCCCTCAAACAGTGAGCCAGAATAAGCTCGCCCTCCTTAAATTGCTTATCACCAGGAATTTGGCCATAGCAATAAGAAAAGTCACCTATACGGCTTCCACACAGGAAGAATGCTGCCGTGTGGTACTGCACTGACTGCCACACTAAGGTCATATTCACAAACACAGGCATCCTGGGTCCCAAGACATCTGGTGCCACATGCCAAACAAAGCCTAAGGAATATGAAAAAAACTCCATGATCTCTAAAAGCCCTTTGGATGGTTGTCTCTGCTGTGAACTTGCTCTCTCTGCACCATTACCATTCCAAGGTGCCCCACCCCTGTGGTAGAATAAGTATCCTTTAAGCTTCCCTTTGAAATGCTGAGCAGTAAGCAAAATTCTCTAGAAAGACAAAGTGAGATATCTTATGTTTGGGATTGTAAAATTAGGCATCAGTACACACAGCACAGCTTTCTACACAAGTAGGTACTGTGTGTACCATATTAAAAGATGGCTCCTTTGTGTTTGTGTTTGTGTGTGGATGTATAATTGGATATACAAGCTAATATTTGGGCCAAGTGTCTTCACAAAGATGTCAGTTGTAAATTTAGACCATTATATTACTTCAGTACACAGTCCCTTATTTATTTTTCCGTTTAGGAGGCTGCTGTCATTTGTTTGTGGAACATCAGCACACATACAGATTCCTTTTTTTGTCCTCCCTCCCCTATGATGAACTCTGGCAGAGGGACTGAGGCCTTGTATGATTTATTTTTTCAGTAATTTTATTCTGTGGTATACACCACAGCATTCTATTGTAAAGGCTCCAGAATAGTTCCGAGCCAGCTCTCTTCAAAGCTGTGCTCCTGCTAATCCGTCAAGCCTAGCAGTGCTTGGGTGCATCAGAAGGTTGGGACAGCAGTGCTTGGGTGCGTTGGAGTGTTGGGATAGATGGCATCTGAGGTTGGGGACATTTGGCATCTGAGGTTGGGGACATTTGACATCTGAGGTTGGGGACATTTGACTTCTGAGTGTTGGGGGACAGTTGGCATCTGAGGGTTGGGGACAGTTGTTATCTGAAAGTTGAGACAGTTGGCATCTGAGGGTTGGGGACAGTTGGTTCAGGTTGGTATGGGGTCTAAGATGGATCTTTGTTGCCACGTGAAATTAAGTGGTTTTGGCTTATGAGAGTTTGTACAAATTGTTGGCTGATTTTCTTGGATGCCCCTTGGGCCACACCCACAAACTTCTCTTTGGGGTTAGCTTGGTGATTCTCACCACACACCAAACTCAAAGTGGGGATGTTGAGGCTTACATCTCATGACAGCAGTCATCATGGAGCTTTACCCAGTTTTGAAAAAAAAAAAAACAAAAATAAAACCCAGCCTAGATTTTAAAACTTCATGTGATATATTTATTAAAACTAGACTAAACAATTTTAGCCTCAGTTGAGATCTCCAAGGTCAGTTGACCACACCACAGCAAATGTACTAGCCCAAGGATCATTTTGAAATTATTTAAGGCTTTTAATAGCTGAGTGGCTTCTAGCAGGCTTCCACATTTGTCCTTAGACTTGAGATTGTTGGCCCCATGGTCCAAGTTTGCAATGCCCATCCATACAAATAACTTTCTGTTTGATCCATCAAGAGCCAAACGAGATATGCTCAAACCCCTACCACTGTTCCCCTGTCCCCTTGTGAATCTGTCAGCTTATGCTCTATGGAATCAGAGATTCTGTTAATTTAGAATTATCTCATTCCTGATATTTTTCCCTTTTATCCTATACAGTAATCAGTCTCTTGCTAATAATCCTTTGTTTCTTAAATTCCATCTTAAAACCAAATACAGGTGTTCAATCTCTTTTATAAAGCACATATCTACATATCTAAAACATGTAATACAAAATATTCTAGAACAGCACTAAAGAAACCAGGCCAGCATCAAGTAATCAGATGCATTGATATATTCAAGGTAGGAAATATAAAATATGTTTTCATTTTTTAATTTAATTTTATTTCATTCACTATCCAGCTTCCCATAGTCATAGGCTTTAGTTGTGCCTCTTTGTAAGTAATGTATGGGTTGTTTTCACTTATCCAAGCTTGAGTGTGTTTAGTGGTGGCTGAGAGGAATAAAAATTTTGGAGACCCCTGTGGCAGGCGGTAGAGTCAGGCCAGCCACACTCCAGGAACTGGCTAACCACAAAGCCGATGGTGAAGTAAGATTAAATTCATTCCTGAGAAAAACAGGTGTAGGATGTTTCCTGCTGGCTAACTAATGGGCTGGTACATTCCACCTACATTCCCCCTCATCCCCTTCAGTTATGGTAAACAATGGGCTGGTACATTCCACCTGCATTCCCCCTTCAGTTATGGTAAACAATGGGCTGGTACATTCCACCAGCATTCCGCCTTCAGTTATGGTAAACAATGGGCTGGGCTGGCACTTTCCACTTGTATTTCCCCTCACCCCTTTGGGTTGTAGTTTAAATACTCTACTCTCCCCCAAATCGTGGTCGCGGCTCCTACCCCTGCGTGGGATACCCCTGTGTGGGATACGAGTGGTGCCCTCAGTGCACTGAGCCCCCCCCCCTGAAATAAACCTCTTGCAATTGCATCAAGGTTGCGAGTTTTGGGGCGGCCAAACCTCTTGCAATTGCATCAAGATGCTTGCGAGTTTTGGGGCAGCCGTGATATCCTGAGCCTCGGGTGAGGAACTTCCCTCCCCCGGGTCTTTCAGTGGCCAACATTTGCGATACTATCTATTATCACATTTACGTCTGTTCCACTGTTTCCTGTTCCTTTTTGTTGTTTGTTTACCATCTATTTTGCTGACCATTTGCCTTATTTGTTATTTGGAAATTTCATATTCTTGTTTAATTTTAGTGCTATTAAAAAAAAATTAAGCTGGTGATGGGGGGTGTGTGCCTGTAAGCCCCACACTCAGGATGCGGCAGGTGAATCTCAAGGTTGAGTTCATTCCTGGGCCACATAGCAAGTTCAAAGTCAACTGGAGATACACAGTGAGACCCTGTCACTAAATAAATAAATAGGTAAATCAAACAATAAGATGATATAGAATTTATATGCACATTTGACTTTGTAGAGTCTAAAAATAATTAGCATCTAATTTTCTGATCAATAAATAACTTTAATCTTCATTTTATCATATTGTTAAATATTTTTGTATGATTCAAATTAGTAATTGTTATTATTACAAAAAGTCAGTTCATGGGTGTGGTGATGCTCACCTGCATTCCCAGCACTTGGGGACAAGAGAACTGAGTGTTCCAAGCAAGCCTGGGCTACATACCAAGATCCTGTCTTAAAATACAAAACAAACAAAACCCCAAAAGTGTGTGCTTGGATTTTCCCATTTTTACTCCAGTGCCTCTTGTTGCTCCTCCAGGTTTGGACTTCCCTGAAACCATCCTTTCCTGCCTCTTTTGGGCTGGTCCATGGAGGGCTCTCCATGTTGCTCTTCCTTCGGTCTGTTAGTTGGGCATGGAAGCTTTGTTTGGCATTCTATTTTTCAGCCTCTTGAAGATTTCATCATATTATCTCTTACCTTGAGCTTTTAGGAAGTCTGCTTTGATCTAACTGGTCCTTTGTAGGCAGGGCTTAGTTTTGAAGTACCTATGCTACAGTCTTAAAATGGCCTCAGTATGGACTGGTTTGTTTTCTCCCCCACTGTGTACTTTGGTGTCCTTGGTCTGGTTTTCATTTACTTCTTTGTTTTGGGTTGCTTCCTTATATTTCTGCAAATCTAATTATGCAGGCTAAAAAAAAAAACTTAGTTGAACTTTCTGCAGACTCCATTAGCGGATTTGAAGAGTTGCACTCACAGGCTTTCTGAGAGCAAAGGTGGAAGAACTAGATGCCAGGTTCTCTTGTTTTCTATTCTGTGCTAATGTGACCAGTTTGTTTGTTGTTATCGAGCTGTAGGGCTTTGTATTGATCTTTGTTTCATCTTGTTGTTGGATCTGGTTCCTTTTTCTAGATTTAAAATCATTCCTAGTCAGTTGCCTAGCATACTGGTTTTGCCTCCTCGCTTGGAGTTGTCTGTGATTGTGATGTGCATACTCTCCATCTCTGCCATAATTGCTTGGTAAGAATATTGAACAGGAGCCATCTGTGTGCGCAGCCTAGGGGCCTGCCACTCCAGCTCTGTCAGGGGAGAGGAGTCTGAAAGCATCTCCACTGTATCCAACATTGCTGTTTCTTTGAGTCTATCTCAGCAGTCTATCCCCCCAGAGATTACTCTCAGAGAACTTGCTAAATTCAGTTCAGTTCAGTAAAGCTGGTGTTTCTTCAGAAGAAAGTGTGTGCCATGAGTTCTGTGTGAGCCACAGCAGAAGTAAAGGAGGAGGAGCCACGGCTCCCTCTTTCATGCTTCTGTGTCTCAGTAGAGGAGATATTTAATTTAAATCAGCCACAAGTCAGCATGGGGTACTCTCTTTCCTGCATTTGCTAGGGGCAACTTCTCCTTGACCTGTAGTTCATGACCTTCACTCTGGTTCTTTTCTTACTGAGTTACAAGCATAAAACCTGACTTTCTATAGCTCAGCACTATGTAGAGTTCATACAAGTCCAATTTCCGTATTACTTTTCTGTGTCATTCATTAATCATTATTGAGTTATTGGTATTTTGCATTCCTAAAATTCCAGAGTATCTTTGTGACAAAGTGCTGGCAAGATTGGATATGGCTACTTCAGGCTTTCTTTCCTAATAGTTTTACTCATGATTAAAGTGTTCCTCAGAATTCCATCTTTCTTCTCTGACCCCCTTTTTCCCACCGAAGTGAAACAGTACAGAACTCTAGAATCAGTCTGGCCCTTTCTGGCCTGGTCCCTTTTTGTTGACCATCTTATCTTGGTCAGGGTTTCTGACCTGCTGCATGATTTCATCTCATTTTTCCTCTCTCTTGGACTCTGAACATACATTATGCAAGCCAATGTCACAGCAGGTTCAATAGAGGATCTGGACCAGGGTAAGCGCTAGTTTTGCGCCCAAGCTGCAGACTTGCTTGCTGAGTTTTTTCCTTCAGAGCGCCAGCGAACAGCCATCCATCAGAGAGGCCTGTTGCTTTCCACTGGACACGTTTTCCAGTTCCCCGTGCTGTTTTCATGCTCACTGCCTGCTCCACGCCCAATTCTTGCCCCTACCTTTTCACATTTGACAATAGGATAAGTTCCTATATGCCTTCCATTCCCCTAATGTTAACACTATTGCTGCTCTTTCCAAATTATGATAAAACTTGGGTAAAGTTTTAAATCAATTTACTTCTTTTTTTTAATACTTTATTTTTTTTCTTCAAGTTACATCTCAGTAACAAACCCCTCCCTATCCCGCCCTTCCACCCTCTTCCCCCCAGAAGTTTCCTCTTTCAGTCCAACAGATGGTTCCTTCTCTTATAACAGTAAGTATTATACAAAACAATAGATATAAATATGCCACATTTATGAGAGTTAAATGGCCCAGTATACCTTCCCAATGTCCAGTTTATACATATTTGGCCCCTGACTTTAACATTCTACTATCTAACCATCTCCATGAGTTTGAAGGTCTATATGTGACTCAACATTCATATTAACTTGCAACACACTTTTAAGAGTATCTTCTTAGATCTATAACACCCTCTTGATTCCTAAACAATTCAAAATTTAACTATGAGACTCTAGCTGTCTATTCTTCAACCACCTCAGAGACCTGAGAGGGATAAATATATTTGCTTATATAGGAAGTGCAGGGCCTGCAGCTTCCAAAACTAAGAAAGAACATACCAATGACTGCCTGGACAGTTCCCATTTTCTCTCCATACATTCCAGCATCAATCTTCAGCCTTTGGGTCCTGTTTCTCTGACAGACATTTGTTGTAGAGCAGGGATTATGAAGGACTTACCTACCCTGTCTTGGCAGAGTTAGGCTGTCGACTTCCCTGCTACCAAGTTTTGTCCTTTTTGGACAGCAGTCTGTCTGCAGTTGGTGCAAGGGGTTTTTTTCATGCCAAGAGAAAGGCTTGCCACTAATTCAACCATCATACAGTGGAGGTTCTTCGATGCTTATCTTCTACTTGGAATAGAATAGGGGGTGCTGTCAGGTGCTGATATGTCTCGATATCAAAAAAAAACTTGATTTAAGATAACATCTTTGAATGCCATATTCTGCAGATCTCTTGGGGTTTTTGAAGATGCCCTATCTATCTCTTGTATTTAGATAAGCAAATGTTGCTTGTCTCTTAGCAACTTGATTACTGGGTAGTTTAGAGAATATCTGTGATAGACTGTCATAGTAGCTAACAAAGTGACATGTTTGCATGACTAGGAGTTTGTTTTAACTATCCTAGACTGTTTTAGACGGTTGGTATCAAGAGGTCAGAGCTTCACATTTTATTTTTAAGTATCTCTAGGTATGATACCATTAGGAAGCGTTACCTTTAAATTTGTATCAATATACAAAGATCTATTCAATTGTGGTTAAATATACTCTTAATTATGTATCAATATACCAAGATCAATGCCTATGTAGCCCAATATAATCTTAATATTACGTCCATATGCAAGGGTCAATACCATTGTGGCCAACTATAATCTTAATTTCAATTTACTTCTTCATGCTCATAACTTTTAAATGTGTGTGTGTGCGCGCATGTGCCTGTGTGATGGCCTGTGTATTGCATGGAGTGAGTGTATGGGTCGGGGGTTACTTCTTCCTTCCTGACTTGCTTTGAGGATCTTTCTGATTATTTTTTGTTTCTATACTGGATATGCCAGGTTGGCTTTTCAGGTTTTGCTTGTGTGTAGGACCATTGAAAGTAGTGTCTATTGTGAGTAATTTGCATGTAAGCCCTCTGTTATGAGTGTTTAGCTTGTAAGCCCTCTGTATATCCAGTAAGAGCACATTTCCTAAGTGAAACCCCAGGGATCTTACTATGGAAGTAAATCTTTCCTTTCATCATGCTTTCTGATGTCTAATCTGTGCCTTGTACTTTTGTCTTTATGCATTTATGCCCTACAGCAATTAGCACGATGCTGTGTATGTGACAGACACACAACCTACATAGAATGGAAAATCAAATAAGCGACTTTGTAGATTAAAACACATCCATGATTGACACACTCACAATCGCAGCTGTCACTTCACCAAACTGCGTGACTAGACCTGAACTTCAGGTTTGATCTAGGCGGCAGCCACAGCGCCCTCCTGTGGTTGGTTTGGGGAGGGCCCGAGGCAGCCAGTAAGAGGATCATCCAATCAACTGCTTAATATTGATGTGTTATTTCCAGGGAGGAGAGCTCCCTAAAGGTAGCACAGGGAGGGGCCACATCCCAGGTATTTGTCTTAATGCTCCAATCCCAATGACGTTCTGATTAGGGGTAAACATGCCATCAAGTGATTACTGTAGAGATTTTCTTGTATATTCTCCAAGCTCTTTCTGGGTCTGGTGCTTCTGTTTTCTTTTCCTTAGAAGATTTGTGAAATCCTGACATATGTGCATGGAGTGAGGCAGAGCCTGGGGATCTCCTCTGAGGTCTTCATTGAGTGACAACTTGTTTGCCTATTTCAGAAGAGGTTGTGGGTAGCTTTTCCCACCAAAGGACCTTCTCCCAGAGACCCCCAGAAGAGCATGGAATCCGCACTCCTGCCTAGCATGCTCAGAGAGGTTATCAGCATGTGTTCACCAGCCCTGACACATATCTACAATTCTGAGTATGCTGAAGGTCCAGGTACCAAGAGCCACACTGGCTCATGCCTGGTGAACTTGGACTTGACTGGGCTGCATTAGCACCTGTAGGCTCCATACTGTGCCACCCAAGGTGCCATCACATGTCCTGCTACCTCATAATGATTAGGCACACACTGTATTCCTGGGAACTATGCTTCCTAACATCTTGTTTGAGGAAGGAAAAACAAAAAAGGGACTCTGGGATCAGAGGTTAGCCAAACTGTACAAGATCTCCAGAGGCCATTGTTGAAGCTAGAATTTTTAAAGTAGCCAGGCACAAAGGGAAGAAGGAACAACTTTAAAGGTAAATATGGGAGGTAAAAACTATGTCACAGAAAACCAGTGATTGACAACTCAAAGATGTGTGATGCAGAAGCACAAGGGAGGCCAGGCCCCTTGATATCTTCCAGGGCGAGCCTGTCCATCCTGGCTGGGCACATCCACCATGTGTGTGTTCTGCTTAACATGCGAGGATGATTTGTAACATCTGCACTTGAAGAAAAAGGAGCACTTGAGAATGACTTTGCCCTTTCTTCTAAGAATCAGGGAGGAGGCAGGGGACTGCAGAAGTAGAATTTTGTTTGCATAAACAGATGCTTTGTGAAGTAATTAAAAAATGACCTTGGAAACATTTAGCTTGCTTGTTTTGTTGAGCTTTTTCATTCATTTATTTGTCCTGGAGCCTGCTTTTGCATCTTCTCGTAATACCTAAGCATACATGGTGAGAGAATATTAATAGAATACATTTTAGCCTCTATTTCATGGATCAAATGTCTATGTAAGTGTTAGGTCAAAAAATGGGTAAATAATTTTTTAAAGTGATTGACTCAAGTTAACTTTATAGCCATTAAGGAAAATAAAAAAAATTTACAGTATGAAATTGTTCAGTGTTTAGCCTCCAAGTAAAAATCCCAGTGATGTTTATGATGTAGGCTTTTTTTCCAGGTCAGTTGCATTTTAGCAGATTTCATTTTTCATCAATGAAAAGAGGCTTTGCAGAAGTGCTCGACTACTTTGAATCTAAACTTGAATATTGCTTAAAAATATAACCAAAGAGGGGTTCCCCAGTCACTTCTGAGTTTTTTACTTGAGAGATTCAGATGAATATTGTTTTCCTGGGAAGAGTGTAAAAATGCAGTCAAGGAATGTTACCATGAATGTGTGTCTCTGAGCACGGGGTGGGGGAGGTGAGGAGGCAGTGACGGTTTAAACAGGAGCAGAAGCATGATGGCCACTTGGGGAGGGGACACCTTCTCCTCACAGAAGAGCTCAAGCAAAGACTGAGCTGCCTTCCATGGGGGATGCTGGGAAGTGGTCGGTTTCTGTCGCCCGGGAGATGTTCCGGATGGGAGACTTGCTGAGGGCTCTCGAGGATCTTCAGCAAAGTCTGGGGATGGTCTAGGTTGTATACTTTTTATTGCTTGAAGTCAGTGCCTGACCTCACCTTATTTGCATCCTTCTCATGAAAAGAGAACCAGTAAAAGAAACTGCTCTTGGGCTGGGCAGATGGCTCAGGTGGTAGAGAGCCTGCCACACAAGCAGAGGGACCTGGGGTGGGACCCTCAACACCTACATACAACCCAAAGTGGCTGTCCATGCCTGGAATCCCAGTGCTGGGGAATGGAGGGTCACTGGAGCTCACTGGCCAGCCAGTCTAGCTGAATGGATGAGCTTCAGTGAGAGATCTTACCTCAAAAATAAACACATAAATAAGGTGGAAATCCATTGACTGACATTAGATGTTGACCTCTGGCCTCTACATGCATATATACCCACAGTAGGAATTACATATATCCCATATACCACCTACCTCCACATATACCACACAAAACCACTCTTAATTATTTAATTCCTAATTTAACACTTTCCTAACTTCTTTCTAGTTTTGAGGTAGGGTTAAGAGGATCTATTCAAGGGTTGAAGAATATGTAAATCAGCAGCTTTAGCTTTCCCTTTCAGGACTTGAACTTGGGGAGAGAACATAAGTGTCTGAGATAGTCGTCTGTGTCTCCCTTCTCCTGCACATAGACAGCTTGCAGCACTTTGTTATGCATCTAATTCAAACATGATTTGCATTTGTTTACATGAAATCAACTCTCATGGAAGGCATTGTGTATTTTGAGTCCCTCAGAGGGCCCAGATTTACTTTAAAATGCCTGAGAAGACCTACAGCCTAAGCTCTTTGCACTGGCAGCCTCAGCCAGGGCCATGAGGGCAAGAAGACAAGTCACTTCTGGTCTCAGAATCAAGACTGCCATCATGCAGGGAAATCAGAGTAATTGTGGCGCCCTTGTCTGTGGCTGGCTGTCAGTTCTAGAAGTGAGAATCTCAGCCTACATTCCTTCCTTTCTCTTCTTTGGGACTTATGCCAAGAGCCCTCAAGCTCCAGCTCGAGCTCTGTGTGCTTTGCCTAGCACGGATGGTCAGCTAACCTGCCAGGCAATCTCCCTTTTCTGCTTGCTTATGGCAGCTATGCCACATGAAGTCATACGATATACAGAATGTGTGGCACTTAACCCAGGTGGTAAGAGTCCCGATCTTATTTCCTTGCACTAGAATGTGAGCCCCAGGAGGATGGGTGCCAGTCTGTCTTGACCACTGCTGTATTTCTAGCTCCTAGAGTAGTGAGTGATTATCCCACACAGTACCTTGACAGTCCCTTTCAGCATAGAAGCCCATCATTTAGGCTAAAGTGTTGGTTGAATTGCTTTAGATTTCTCTTGGGAAACAGAATTTTCTTATCTGATGTGAAACTTCCTTTTCCTGGTCCTGTGTTTAGCTACCATCACAAAATGTTATCTTCAGTACATACCGTTAAAGAGAGCTGAATATCACAATTATTTTATTTTAGAATTTATTTTATTTTTAGCTATATGTATCCACATGTGTCTGTGTGTGGGTATGTCCACATGTGTGAATATATCCACCTGAGTGAGTACCCAGAGAGACCAGAGAGGGAATTGAATTCCCTGGAACTGGAATTACAGGCAGTTGCTAAGCCACCTGACATGAATGGTAGGAACTGAACTTCTGCCCTATGTAAGAACAGGCCTGGATTTTAACCTCTGTGCCTCTCTATGTCCAGAACTGTTGTTTTTGCATACCATATATGTGTATGTGTGTACATGTTCATGTGTGTTCAGGTGCATACGGAGTCTAGAAAACAGCCTTGGATTTCATCCTCTGCCTCCTTTGAGGCAGGACTTCTCATTGGCCTGGACTGGCTGGCCAGTGAGTGCCCAAGCTCCACCTGTCTCCATCTCCCTAGCTCCCCAGTGTAACATACTATTACACCAGGCTCTTTAAGTGAGTTGTGGTGATTGAATTCCAGTCCTCAAGCCTGACAGATAAGCACTTCACCAACTAAGCCATCTTTGCACCCCATGGTTGTCTTTAAAAGCAGACATTCCTTGAGATTATCTCTGCCTCTGCTCCTAGTTGTCAAGGCCTACCACAGGTCTAGTGAGTGGCTGTCCAGCCCTGCGGCCTTGTCTCCATTCCTCCAGAGTCCTCTGCATATGGATTTGCTCTTTGTCCACATATGAACTTCCCTCAGCAACATAGATTGCAACATAGATTATCTTAAAGCTTCTCACATCCAGACCTAAGTGGTCTACTGTCGTCTCCTGTCCTTTTCCTGGTGCTCTGCTCCATCCGAGGGGAGGGGCCACACTACTGGGTCTACTTTTAGTGGTGAGGAAAACTTCCTCCAAGATGTCTCCAAGGCTTCTTAGTTTGATTTCTCATTCTGCAGACTAAGACCCAATCCCTGAGCTCTCCTCCAACAGCCCACCTATAACCAGTCCAGGGAACGAATGGCTGTTAGTGTCCTATTGGCCCTGGATGTCTTGTTTTATATCTACAAATGCTCTAGAACAGAACGTGGATTCTTCCATTGGTGCTGGTGAACACGCACTTTACTATCTTGAGAAAAATGCAAAGTTGAAGTGGAAGCTTCATGCTGATACTGGTTTTGTTTTGTTTTGTTTTTATCCCTGAGGACATTGAAGTCAGGCAGGCAGGGAAGTCTCTTCTAGTTGGCTTTCTGTTGCTGGGATAAAACTCTGACAAAGCAACTTTGGGAAATCAGGGTTTATTAAGTTTACACTTCCCAGTCACAGTCCATCATGGGAGGAGGTAAGTGGGGATAGGAACTCAAAGGCAGACTCAGGGAAGAAGGCTGGTCAGGACCTCACTCTCTAGCTTAGCTACTGACTCATGCTCAAGCCTTCTTTCATATACAATTTAGGTCCACCTGCCTAGGGAAGGTGCCGCCTGCAGTGTGCTGGGCCCTTCCACATCTGCCTTCAATCAAGGTAATCTTTCCTGGGCATGCCCGCTGGCCATGATCAAACCAATTCTTCAGTTGAGGCTTCTTCCATGGTAACTTTAACTTGTCAAGTTGACAATAAAAGCTAACTAGGACAAAACCCAAACTTCCCTAGTGCGTACTTTTAAGATTTTATTGTGGAAGGGAATGTCCTTCTATTTAATTAGGTTTAAAATGACTATTGAGTTTATTAAGTTGTTCATTCAGAAACCTACCTCAGCCTAAAAGGCTTATCCTTCTATTTTAGAACATATTATTATTATGTAAGAGCTGCCTCTTCCATATATTATCTTATTGGCATTTGGTTAATTCAAGTCTAACGGTTGAAATTTCCCTGAACAATTAGTTCTCATCTCAATATAGGTAATTCAATTCCCACCAGCATTTTAAACACCATTTAATATAGCTGAGTTTCTCAAGCTCCTTCCACGCCTGACAGAGCCAACTTTCAAACCTTACAAACTATCATTCTAAGGAAGTAAGCAACTTAGAAATACTAGCAGTCAAACATATGCAGGGAGTAAATTGGCTCTCTTAACATTTCAACATTATTTCCAATAGTAAATCAAATATACTGAAACCCTTCAACATAATATCAGAAGTCTGAAATCAATTACACATTTTAAATTGAAATCATAATCTCTTTAAGTATTTCAAAATGTTCAAACAAACTAGAACAGCCCAGTATTGCAAAGATCTCTCTTCTACGTAGCTCAGAGAAAATATTAGGTATCTGGGTTTTCCTTTATTCATTTATGTTCTTATTCTGTGATTCTGTGGCCTGAGCCACACAGTTAGAGTAAACCAGTGGCTTACTAAGTCTTAGGATGGCTAATGTTCCTACGTTGAAAGGTCAGAATGCCACCATATTCCTGGATTGGTTTGTGCTTTTCAAACGGGCTTCTGGCTGCTGGGTGAAGAAAATTGTGGACATTAGAGAATGTCAGTTGGGTGTCAACTCCTTGAATCTGTGTAACTAACCACTCATTAACTTCTCCTGGGACCCTTCTCTGTAGCTCTCCCAGGTTACTCCTTATTAGTGCCCAAGACTCCTTTTATGCTCCTATCTCCCATTCTTTCCTTTACTGGGAGCCCCTTTAACTACCTTTCCCTTGGGTCCTGGTCCTCTGATTTGGAAATTCTCATTTCCAAAGGTGCATTGGACTGCAGAGGCATCTGGACCACTCAGAGGATGATCTCACACAGCCGTACTTTCAGTTTTGAATGGATGACCTAATTTGATGACATTCAAGTGGATGTCATCAGGGTGAGTCCCATCTGTGTGTTTTATATCAACTTGACACAAGCTGGAGTCATCTGAGAGAAGGGAGCCTCAATTAAGAAAATGCCTCCATATGATCGGCTGCAGGCAAGCTTGTAGGGCATTTTCTAAATTAGCGATTGATGGGGGGAGGGCTCCTCCCATTTTGGGTGGTGCCACAACTGGGATGATGGTCCTGGATTCTATAAGAAAGCAGGCTGAGCAAGCCATGGGGAGCAAGCCAGTAAGCAGCATTCCTCCATGGCCTCTGCATCAGCTCTTACCTCCAGGTTCTTGCCATGGTTGAGTTCCTGCCCTGACTTCCCTCAGTGATGGACTGTTACTGTTTTCTCCCCAAGTTTCTTTGGCTTGGTGTCTCATCACAGCAAAGGAAACCCTATCTAGGACACCATTCAGGTTGTAGACAAGGCTGTGCCCTGCATAGCTCGAGAGTTTTCCTGCTCTGCATTTTTCTGTACTTAAGACAGTGCTTTAGAAGAAGAAGCCCTAAATGTCTGTTGTAATAAGTTCATGAAGTAATGAATGACTGAAGGAAGAACTACAAGGTCTTCAATACATTTTTATTAGAGATTTTAATGAAATACTTAATATTGCATACATGAGCTTATAGAAAAATATGAGATAACCCAGTTCAAAGCACAGTCAGAGGTCAGCCATTTAGTCAAAGTAAACTCCAGAAACACAGTTTTGCAAATTCAAATCATTATGTGGCTGAGCTCTTCAACCATGACCTAACTATCCATCAACTTAAGAGAGAAAAGCTTGATTGGCTCACTATTCCAGAGGAGACATGCTCTGTCATGGTGCAGGATGAATGGCACTGGTCACATGAGACCAGTTGGAAAGTTCCAAAGCAGAGAGGTCACATTTCACCTGGACACAGGAAGCACAGGAGAGCAGGGAGTGGGTCTAGACTATAAAACCTCAAAACCTGCCCCCAATTTGCCATACTTCCTGTACCAAGGCTTTGCCTTCTAAAATTCCACAGCCTCCCTAAACAGCGCCACCAGCTGGAGACCAAGTGTTCAAACACATGAGTCTATGGGGGATGTTTCTAATTCAAATCACCACAATAACAAAACCAGTTTAACTGCCCACTGACCAGCTCAGCAGCATGCGTAGAATTGGTCTTTTTTCTGTAATGTGCTGTAATGTTGACCGTAGAGTTGTCATGTGTAAAGAGGGGGAAAAAGATTAATGATAGGATATCCTCATATATATACATATTATATATATTATATAAAGGAGGATATATATTCTCTACATGTAGCACTTTCTTAGCCCAGTTACCCTTGAATAACTGTTGGTAAATTCCTATGAAACACATAGAGTTGGTCCTATTGTATATGTCTTTATAGAGAATATAATCTCCAAGTTGGGAGGTTATTCAAGTTACATTCAAGTCACATTGGGGCCAGTCTTCCGGTTTATATTTCAACACAGCAGATTTACTGAAGATATTAGAAGATTTTTTTTGACAGGGCTGTTTAATACTAGGAGTTATTAGGAACAATTGTGAATTTTGTTGGCAGACTCTAAGTACAGTTCAACATCTCCTCTGTCTAAGCTAGTTTGGGTGGGCTCACCTAAAGAGCAGGCTGGTTCTCAAGACTCACAGTTTGTATGATTCATTATAACTCAGAAAAGAGCTGCAGTCTTAAGTAATGTAGCAGGGGTGTGTGCGTGTGTCCCTGTGTATATGTGTGTGTGTGTGTGTGTGTGTGTGTGTGTGTGTGTGTGTGTGTGTGTGAACATTTATATATGAGCTGCACACAACATTGGACTCTTACACTCCAGTCTGGCTATTTGCCCTATACATGAAGACCTTCATTATTGAATTTTGTTTTCATTCCCTCTGAACTTTTTCCCCTGGGTGGAAATACATGAGCTTGGCCTCAGCTCATGGGAAAATTGTTTAATGTATTGCTCCAAGCTTAATATGTTAAGTAGTGCTGGAATAAAATAAGCATTTCCATAATTTTGCAGCAAATTATGCTTTTTCAACAGAGCAAGGTACTGATTTCCAGGCTGACAGGATTTCTTCTAGAATTTATGGATATGAAAGGTTTTAGTGAGAAAACACAATGCTAACTGGCATTAAAAGGTGTTGAAAGTCCACTTGATATATTGTATTCTATTTTATCACAATAAGGTTTTCAAAGTACCTAAAAATATGCATTTCACTTAATTTGGAAACAAGGATTAATTTTACTTAGATTGTTTCTGAACTTAAAATATCCTCTAAGTACATACCATTATTTGCATGTTTGTGTTTGAGGCAGGGTCTCTTGTAGCCCAAGTTGGCAGTGAATGCATGATCCCCCTGCCTCCTCCTGAGTGCTGATATTGCAGGTTTATAGCAACACACCTGGCTTGTGTTGGAGTTTTTAATTCAGTATAGAGAAATTTTTATGCAATATGAATAGTTCACTTTAATTATTTTTATTTTATTTGTGTGTGTGTGTGTGTGTGTGTGTGTGTGTGTGTGTATTTGTGTTCTTGGGTGCAATGCCTGCAGAGGCTATAAGAGGGTGTTGTATCCCCTGAAGCAGAAATCCCCTGAAGTGTATGGACTGGGAACCAAATTCAGATCTTCTACAAGAACAATACATCCTCTTATCTGCTGAACCGTCTCTTTAATCCTTGAATATCCCACTTTAAACCACCTGTGTGACTAAACAACATAGGCTCAATTTCATCTCTCCTCCTGTATTTATTCTGTAATGGGGTAACAGATCACAATGGTATATAATTCTTTAAAAATACAAACTGACATCCTAAGGCAGGTGACAATTTAGGCTTTTCTTCAAAAACCTCAAGAGATCTGCAGAATATGGCATTCAAAGATGTTTTCGTACCTTTAGATTTTTTTATATCGAGACATATCAACTCCTGACAGCACCCCCTATTCTACTCCAAGTAGAAGATGAGCATCGAAGAATCTCCAGTGGGAGATGATTGAATTAGTTGCAAGCCTATCTCTTGGTAGGAAAAGCCCCTTGCTCCAACTGCAGACAGACTGCTGTCCAAAAAGGACAAAACCTGGAAGCAGGTAAGTCAACAGCCTAGCTCTGCCAAGACAGGGTAGGTAAGTCCTTCATAACCCCTGCTCTACAATCAATGTCTGTCAGAGAAACGGGGCCAAATGACTGAAGATCGATGCTGTAATGTATGGAGAGAAAATGGGAACTGTCCAGGCAGCCACTGGTATGTCATTTCTTAGTTTTGGAAGCTGCAGGCCCTGTACTTCCTATAAAATCAGATATATTTATCCCTCTCAGGTCTCTGAGGTTGTTGAAGAACAGATAGCTAGAGTCTCATAATTAAATTTTAAGTAGTTTAGGAGTCAAGAGAGTGTTATAGATCTAAGAAGATACTTTTAAAATTGTGTTGCAAGTTAGTATGAATGTTGAGTCAGATATAGAACTTTAAACTCATGGAGATGGTTAGATAGTGGAATGTTAAAGTCAGGTACCAAATACATATGGACTGGACATTGGGAATGTACGCTAAGCCATATAACCCTCATAACTGTGGCCTAATTACCTCTGTTGTTTTGTATTGTATTTATTATTATTATAAGAGAAAGAGCCATTTGTTGGACTGAAAGGGGAAACTGTAGGGGGAAATAAGATATAATTGACAGGATGGATCCATTCAGAGTCTTCATCTGCTTTGTGTGTTACTTTAGGGCATAGGTGTCTTGGTAAAGTGTGCCTTTCAGCTTGCTGCAAAGCTGGTATAACTAACCTGGCTTTGGTGAGTGAACAGATCAGAGTACATGTTATCTGAACTTTACCAACTGCCAAATAGCTGCATGCAAAGCAAATATTTGCATAGATTATTACTTTTTTCATCAAAGTCTTTTATTACTTTGGAAACAACAACAACAAAAATGTATTGGCTGTGAGGCAAAATAACATCCAAAATAATATTAACTTTGAATTTAGGGGAAAATGTGATATTCTCTCTCTCTCTCTCTCTCTCTCTCTCTCTCTCCTCTTTATTTTCTTCTCTTCTCTCATATAACTCTTCTAAGTTTGCCAGAGAAACAATTCCATGATTGTGTCCCCACTGTTGGTTAAAATAGAGATGAAGTTGACTCCATTCTCTTCCTGGGGATTTAGTATTTGGGTCATGCTGGCCTTGCTATTATTTTGAATACTGATTGGATTGTTTGATGGCACTAGGCTCCCAAAGAGTGGAAGTGACAGCTGAACCATTTCTTTGCCTCTCTTGGCCCCTCTCTCCATGCTTCACTTCCCTGCAGGGCCTTGCTGAATGCCTGCTGACTTCTAGTGTTCCCTACCTATGCTGAGGATTCATTAAGATAAAACACATCTAAGGGAAATAGAGTCACGTAGACAAAATAAATAAATAAACAAACAAGCAAGCAAATAAATAAATAAATAAATACAATGAAGTTGCCCTTGGGTTTAGTGAAGACTCCAAGAGAAGAAGAGAGCCAAAGGTCTCCATTTCTTCTTGACATGATGGAGGGTGAGGCTGGCAGGGACAGTGTTCACAGGGAGCTTTGAAGAATGATCAGGAGTGGGATTCAATCTGAGATGTGGAGATGCAGGCACTCTTCAAATGGATGAGAGGGAGAAGAGAGTAAGGCCAGGGGACTGGACAGTGGGGTTTGCAGCAGTGGGTTGGGTGACTTGATCTTCCCAACTCAAGTGTGGGTGAATACATGGGAAACCCATTAGGTACTGACCTAGAGAAGAGATAATGTGGAAAAGGTGATATGGGAAAGGTTTTCTAGGTTGGGAGAGCCTTCTTACTGCCCACAAAGAAAGTTGGTTCTCATCCTGAGGACAACCTGAAATCAACAAATAATTGAAACCAGAGCAGAGCATCCAGTCCTATCTGTAAAGAAAGATTGTTCCGGTGGCAACAGAGACAGAGGTGGGCTGGAGAGATTCTAGGCTATTGCAGATGGTGTTACAGTGACCCTGGATCTCCTAGGCCGGGTAGGGTTTAAGTAAACCACACAAATGATGGAAAGGAGCCATGTTCAGACACAGGAGAGCTTGGACAGAAGGGCCTGTGTGAATACCAAGAACAGTTGCCTCTTGTCTCCAGCCTCTTAGGAAGGCAAAAACATCCTGCCACACATGCACACGCACCCTGTTGTACATTCATTACTGACTCTTGGCTCTCACATAGGTGTCAGATGTTTTTAAAAACATGAATAGAACAAAAAGATAGTGACCAAACAAAACAAATCTTTGGGCCAGATACAATCTAAGCCTGTGTGTCTCCAGGGTATGTTCTTTTGAACATTAATTCTCTATAAAAGGAAAAAAAAGAGTTTTGTGGCTAGAAGCAACTGGAACATGACAAAACCAATTTTAAATCTCCTGGGGAGGCGGGATGTATGTGATTATGCAAGATGATGAGTTCCTAGAACAAAGATGGGTGGGTTTTCCCCATAAGACCCAACTACAGTACAGACCAGTAATCATTAAAACAGTGTGATAATAGTCAGGAGTGAATTAGTGAGGCAGAATGGATAACTCAGCAACGACAGGAGCATATGGAAATTTGGTTTATGATTTAGGGAACAATAGACCACATAAATGGTACTGGGAAAATTATGCTCTCAGCTGAAAGAAAGAAAAGTTAAATTCATACTCATGTGTGGTACATTAAAACAAGTTTCTATATAATGAATGGTTGAAAGCGAAAGCAAGAGAGGGAAAGGAAACAATACACTCATGATACCAGGGAACATGAAAAGCATGAAAGAAAGTTAATGTTACCTAAATAAAAGTCAGGGTGGAGCAGTCACCCTAAACAGCGTTAAATGGTAAGTCATGGCTGGTAGAATGGTTGAGTGGGTAAAGGCACTTGCTACCATGCCCAGTGCCCCGAGTTCAATTCCTGCTGGAACCCACATTGAGGAAGAAGAGAACTAACTCCTGATAGTTGTTCTCTGGCCTCCATATAGGCACCGTAACCTGCACACCCACACAATAATATATATAAATAAATAAATGTAATCAAACTTTTAAAAGAAGGTAAGTTACTCTTTGGAGGAAATACAAAACATTCTAATACACGGTGTAAAGGTAATCTCACAATTAATGAAGGAAAGAACCCATCCCCACTCTAAAATTATCCAAAGAACACGAACAAAGCTCCTTGAATGGTGCCAGTGCAAAGGACAGCAGAAGGGGGTTTGATCCCCTGGAGCTGGAGTTACAAGCACTTGTGAGTTGCTGGGTGTGGTGTTGGGACTTGAACTCTGGTCCTCTGGAAGAGCTACTCTTAACAACCGAGTCATCTCTCCAGCTTCCAGATCAATGAAAAATTTTAAAGTACGAGATACTCCATCTCCACGTAACTAACTAAATGAGGGTTTGATGGTATCAAGAGTGAAGGAAGGCAGAAAGAGACTGGACTCTTTCCTTGTGCCTGGGTAGCAACCAATGTAGAGAACATTGGCAGTGCCTGCAAGGCCAAGAGTAGAGAGGTGGTGAGGCTCACTGTCCTTCCCTGGCCTGGCCATGGTGAGAACTTTACACTGTGAAATACTATAGAGACTCAGGGTGTAGGAGAATGGTGTGCAACGACTGCCGGGAAAAACACGAGGATGAGCAAAGCGAATCAACCGAACACCTGGAGGATGGGAGCAATTGTCTAAGAGAAAAAGACATGAAATGATGCTCCATGTATAAAATAACTGAAAACATAAGTCCTACAAGTTACATTGTGAGGTAGTAAAGTTTTGCTATGTTTGTGGGGAGGTCAGGGGAGCTTGACTTCACATGTGGCAGTGTTCTGAAACAAATATCCGTGCATTTAGGAATCAATTGCCGTGATGATTAATATTGGCTGTCAACAGGATCTGGACTCCTTGTCTAGTCAAGATTATCTTGATTCAGTTGGTTGATGTGGGAAGATGGAGTGACCCACCTTGAACCTGAATTACATTATTCTGTAGGTTGGGGTTCTAGGTTCCATAAAAGGCAGAAAGTGAGCTGAGAATCAGCCCTTAACCTCTGTCTGCCTCCTGACTGTAGATGCAGCATGACCAGTCACTTCCTGCCCTGCCACCATGACCTCCACTGTGATGGACTGCACCCTTGACCAGTGAGCTAAAGTAAACCATTCCTTCCTTATGCTGCTTTTGCTGTCTGGTCACTTCAACCAGAAAAACAATTAATATACGTATATGGAGCAAAAGGAAATATTTTCAATAACATAAGAAACAAGCGTACTTCTTTTCTAAGGCAGAAGCAATCAATAGAATTAGGAACACAAGAGAGTAGTTAGCTAATAGAGACAGCCCCCTCCCCCCCAGGTGGTGGTGGAAGCAATGCAGAAGTCCCTAGGAAGAGATTAGCTTTGGATACAGGAGGAGAGTTGATCTATGTAGCCAGAGGCAGGAGAGATAAATGAGACTACTGAAGATTGACTTCTGTGTGTGAGGGTGGGGGCAGTGAGTGGAGAGGAGCTCAGGAATTTCCTATGCAATGGCTCCTATTTTTCTTTTCTCTGTTTCCTCTTTGTTCCTCATCATTGTGTCTCCCCTCACTGAAGGTGTCAGTAAATTACTCATTGGCTTCCATAGCCATTAACTTCTAACACATGGACTGTGATTCATATCTTGGGATTCAGGCACTTCCCTTACGTTATCTTTGTAGAGAACAGCTTCAGATGGTCATTGCATATGCTTCCACAGGCTTTCTGAGGCTGCCCCCAGAACACCATCGTTGTGAGAATGGCCTGTACCAAAATGCTAATTCCTGTTGTTTCAAAGGATCAGGGAAACAGCTCCAAATGGCCAACATTAGTTCTGGTATATTCCAATCTGTGTTCAAGAGTCATTCTGTTTCCTGTGCAGTCAAAGGACCCAGTTTCCAGCCTTCTGCATAGAAAAGCCTGTGGAGCTACCCCCACCAGCATTCTGTGGAATTTCTCATTTTGCAACTATACAAAGCCTTCTGTTGTTCCCCTTTAGCAGCCAGCTAACTGTGAAGTGAGGGAAAAGTGGGGAGTGTAGTTCTGCCCCTCCCTGTCCTTCCAGCAACCAACCTCATCTTATATGTAAAATATATTTATCTGCTCATTATAAATTACAATCCCTTTGTGGTCCTTGAATTCATGACAAGGAAGTGGAAAGGGCTTTTGGATGCCATGCATCAAAGAAAAACATCTGCATCCTTTTGTTCCCTTTTCTAAAGCTGCTCACTTTGCTAGAGGACGTCCCCCAATTCCCCAGAAATGCCACTTTTGCTCTCCTCCTTTAGAGGAAAGGCCTACAAAGATAAGCCACCCTTGTCTGTTTTCTGTACCTGTTGAATGTGTTGATGGGAGGAACCATTCTTAACTTCTGTCTGAATGAGTGACGTAGTTTTGTTGTTGTTGTCTTCGTCTTCATTGTGGTTAATTTTCTGTCCTAATGTTAAGTATACTAGTTAGTGGTGTTATAAAACAGTACTTGGCAGGATTTTATTGTGGAATTGATGAAAATCAAGTGCTCCAGATGGCAGGATAGTAGATCTGCAGGCATTCCCATCTGTAAAGCACACAGGACCCTCACCATGTGTAGCATCAGCTGCAAAGGTTTGGGTCTAAGCTGAGAACCCATGAAAAATATGCCATGCATCATTTAACTGTGCATCATTATCTAACCCGTGGTACCCATCTGCATTTACCTATGCCTTTGTCCTGTGAGTATCTCAGCGAGAGAGACTTCAAGATCACTGCTTGAGAGAGGAAGAGTATACGTAAGAGAAAAGGTAGCAAATTCAGTTTTAGTCAGTATGGATGTGAAATGTTAGAAAGTTACATGTGTATATGTATACATAGAGATCCTTAGAAATTCTGATTGGCTGCTTTTTAAGACTATAGCTTTAGTTTTTTTGATACCATATTGTTGTCTTTTTAGTTATTACTTTATGGGCATTTACCTGCATGTGTCTCTGCATTGTATACATGCCTACTGCCTATGGAGGCCACAAGAGGGCATCAGATCCTGTAGAACTGGAGTTAAAGATGGTTAGAAGTCATCATATGGGTGCTGGGAACAAAGCCTGAGTCCTCTGCAAAAACAATCAGTACTTTTAGCTGCTGAGCCACTTCTCCAGCCCCTTGATGCCATATTGTTAATAGCACTTAGAAAGATTATATTTTACCTCTTGTATGTACACACAAACAGCAGAAAACACCATGCCAAAGTCCTGAGAAGACCATTTCCCCTTGTTTTTTTCTGGACTTCCTTTTACAATGTGCTTCTAGGAAACTCTCTCTGTGACAACCGCCATCTGCCCTCATGCCTCTGAAGGCACTTATCAGCAGTTTTTCATCCCTGTGGATGATTTTGACCTTTTTCAGCTGTACAGTCAGCAAAGGGAAGGCCCAACCCATGCCATCCACCTTCCTTTAACTCCTTTCTCCTCATTATTTTGTGTAGTTTCCCCATTAGATGGTGTCCTTTCAGTTATCTCAGGTCCTAAATACAGCTACCTCAGAGTATGCCCATGATGTAATTGGAAGCCAGATGAATAGTGGTGGGCAACTTCATCAGACGTGTTCTCATTTACTTTTCTGTTCCAAAAGGGCCAGCTCTCCTTGAGTATTACCCACTGAAATGTGTTTCAGCTCTAGGCATTCAGAGGGAAGGAGAGTGCATCTCTCTTACATTGTGAACACTTCAAATATCCTTTCTGCATCCCTTTTTCTCTTCAGCTGGAGTTTCATTTCCCACTCTCTGTATTATTACTAAACGTGTCAACAGCTGCCTGCTCCCCCATAATGTGGACCCCGGGCCCATCTTCTCCACTTGCTAGCCCAGATTCTCGGGCCTGTGCTTCTGCCCACACCAGTGAGGGCAGAGACATGCTCACATTTGCAGTGAAGTGGGCAGAGTGTGCTTCTCACTTTGCCTTCTCATGAGAAATCTTTCTCTATGTCTTCCTAGATGCTTTCATAGACAAGTCATTTGGGGTTCTTTTGTTGTACACTGTGTAAATTAGAAGATTGTATAGGTGGGTAGACGCATGAGTCATGCATTTAAAATATCTTACTAATTATTTTTTTTGACCTTATGTTTCAAGTTTCATATAAACTTCACCTCCCCGCCTTTGTTTAGTTCAGAGAGTGCACGCTCCAGGCTTCTCGTAATATGCTGGATGCTTAAGAAGCAGGACAGAGGGCTGACTCAGGAGTTGAAGGCTTTTGTAGCCCAGCCTCACCATGAGTTTGATCTCCAGGACACACAAGCTGTCAGGAGAGAACTCACTCCCACAAGTTGTCCTCTGAGGCATGTCCCCATGCCCTCCTTTTCTGTTGCTTTGATAAAATACCAAGACCGAGGCAACTTATATAAGGAGTTTGCTTCGACTTATGGTTCCACAGGGATATGAGTCCATCACGGTGGGAAAGCAACCAAAGAGGCAGGCATGGCAGCAAGATGCAGCAAGCTGAGAGCTCACATCCTCAAATGCAATCAGGAAGCAGAGAGAGGGAAATGTGAGCGGCACCAGGCTTTTCTTCTCAAGCCTTTCCTCATTGCTATTCTGCCTCCAGCAAGACTGAACTACCTAAACCTCTCCTAAATAGCACCACCTACTGGACATCAGATGTTCAAACCTGTACGTCTGTAGGGGGACATTCTCATTCAAACCACCATAGATCCCCACACATAAATGAATGTGCAGACATGATTGATTTTAAAGATACAATTGAGAGGTTGGGGAGACCTACTTGCTTTGAAATTATCTGAGTTTGGATCCACAGCATACATATAAAAGCCAAGTACAGTGTGCATTCTTATATTCCTGGTGCCAGGGTGTAGAGACAGGAGGATTCCCAGGACTCACAGATCAACCAGTTAGTAAAATAATGAGTTCTAGGTTCAATGAGAGATCTTGTCTCAAAGAAAAAGGTGGGAAGTAATTGAAGAAGACAGTAGACACAATCCTTTGACACAACCAGGACCAGAGGTGGCTAATAGCCCAGATAGCCTCTAAACTATCTGTATGACCAAGACCAGGCCAGAGCCTTCCCTAGGCCCTTAAGCTAGTACAGGGAGCCTATGTCTAGGACCCATCCTCTTAGAAGAAATGACATGAACCTTGAGTTGACCTTCAGTGCAATTAAGCTTGCTTGTGCACTGGGGATCTTATTACAACAGAAAACTTTTTTTCACTTTTTCTAGATTATATTGTGTGCTAGGAATAAATTGCTGGCATCAGATTCCCCAAAGTCTTGATCTAGGTTGATGAAGTCAATCTGAACTTCAGTTTTCATTCTCAGCTCTTCATGGTTTGCTTCCCTGCCTGCCATGACCACCTGCAGGGTCCCCTTTATGACCTGAGAGACTTGGTAGACCCAAGCTGATCTTCTTGCAATCCCTTTGTGTGGGACTTTTGCTCTCTGGTTTGCCACCACCATCTTTGGAACTCCCGAATGTCCTAAGGCTCAGGTGTCTCTTCTTTTGTTTGTGTCCGTGTAAAAGAAGCCAAAAGCAACAAGTTGGAGTTTTAAGTGATGCTTCCACAGAACATGGAATTTCCCACATTACTGTATAAAACTCAGTTGTTTCCTTTCATGGGCATCTGAAAACAATTACATATTTAATGATTCTAAGTGTTTACTCTCAAGGGTCACAGGAAAACTATCTGTCAGAAATTCTATAGTCAGTGCATTTTCAACATATAAATAAAATAAACTGTAGCCTCCTCTTCTTAATCCAGCATGCTGCCTTCCAGTCAAAGCAGGTCCTTGGACTGGATGGTGTTCCGAAGTGGTTGCTTCCTCCTCTTGAAGCTGCGTGCATTTCTGTCATTTTTCCAGTTTCAGATGCTTGTTGTCAATACTGGAGCAAACTTGCCTATCATCTATGCATGTATAGGTGATCCTAGGTCTAGTCTATATATGTTTTTTTTTTCTTTTTTTGGTTAGTGTTTCAGTCCCTGTAAGCCTCTAGGGGCCTAGATTAGTTGGTTCTGTTGATCTTCATGTGGTGTTCTTGTTCCCTCCAGGTCTCTCTGTTCTTCCTCCGTCTCTTATACATGGCTCCCAGAGCTCCACCTAATGCTTGGCTGTTTGTCTCAGCATCTGTTTTGATCTGCTACTGGGTGGAGTTTCTCCTAGGATGGTTATACTAAGTTCCTGTTCCTTTGGGTCTGTGGGTTGTATAATAGTTACCCTGTACTATATGGCTAATGAAGGAGGGGGGCAGTCTCTGTCATAGGTAAGGTGTTAGTGGAACACCTTACCCTAGTTGGGCTGCCATAGCAGGCCTCAGTGCAAGAGGAAGCTCTTAATCCTAATGTGACTGATGAGCTGAGGGGGGTTGATATGTGCCCCCCCCACCCGAGGAGAATGAGGGAAGGGAGATGGGGAAGAAGGTGGAAGGGTGGGACCAGGAGGGGATGAGGGAGGGGTGATTGAGATGTAACTTGAATAAATAAATTTATAAATTTTGAAAAAAAAGAAAATAATATAAAATATCCTATGACATTTTTCCACAGGACACTATAGTAAAATTATTTTGCAATGAATATTTTTAAAAAATACTGGAGCAAACTGCTTTCTGCAGGAACCTGTGGAAATAGCCCTCATTTAAAGAGCACTCTGCCCTATATGTGATCCACCAACTTATGGCCACGAAGCCATTGGGTGAGCTTAAGATCTTGAAGATTCTTTATGAGAGACTGTTTGGATTATGTCCTGTGATAATTTTAGACTCTTGCTAAGTCTAGTCTGAAGTAGTTGGAACAGGACTGTCAACAAAGCCTGGGGATTACAGAGCTGGGAAGACTCTTCCCCAGCTTCCCTCTCGTAGGCCCCCGCCTCTCTGGCCCTGCCTCTCAGGAAGAGGATTTACAGACCATTCAAGGTAGACAGCTGTTCACCCTGTTTTCCTGATACAGCCAAGGGTGGAGGTCCTGACTGTGCTAAGGAAAAAGGACACATCTGATAGTCTTGTTTACAGCTTACAAAATGTGAGCAATGCTAAGAAGGTTTCCCTCATCCTCCCTGATCAGCTCTTAGGATGAGGGAGTCACTTGTGACATTTCAAAACCTGGAGGATGCTGGAATTTAGCTTGGTTTATTTTGAACTACCCTTTGAAAAAGACCGCTGCTCATGTGGCATTTATGAGTCACTCAGACATTAAAGAACTTAACATATGAACTGGCTCATGCAGCTAGCATTAAATACACGATCAATGACATAGGAGAGTGGAGGGGTCTGTGCTTCAGCTGAAGAGCTTGGGTCCTCAGTTTAAGTGCTCAGACTTAGTTAAACAAGACAGTACTCTCAGAGAAAAATGCTGTGCTGGCTAAGCTTGGCCAATAATCGGTAGGTACACAGGAAATTATGAAAGGTTTTGAGTAGTAATCACAGAAGCATAAGGTACCATCTTAAGATGTACTTACAATTTTCATTTTCTTACAAAATATATTTTAATATGTTAATTAATCATTTCCTTTTTAAAAATATGTGTATGAGTGTTTTGCCTGCATTATGTCTATATACCATATGCATCCAAGATGCAAACAAGGGGAGAACATGAATCCGGTAGAACTGGAGTTACAGACAGTTGTGAACTGCTGTGTGGGTGCTAGGAACCAAACCAACCAAGGTTCTTTAGAAGAGAAGCCAGTGTTATTAATGGCAGAGCCATCGTCCAACCCTTCATTAATTATTTCTAATCTGGATATTCTTTTCTCAGCCATTCTTTCCCAAAAAGTAGATAATTTGACCTAGGTCAGTTAAGGTTATCTGTGAATTCACTTCACGGAAGTGAAGGTGTAGGTGAGCTAGGAAGGATCTTGCCAGAGCATGCTTTTAGAAAGGACAGTCTTTAACCTGGGAGAACTAATGTCCAGCAGGGTCCTCAGGAGTCTGCCTGAATAGCTGGTGCTGTGCTCTGGCTGGCATTCTGTGTTTGTGTGCCAACACAGCCTTGGCAGATAACATATTTGGGAAACACCTGAGTCCCAGGACATTCAGGAGTTCCAAAGATGGTGGCAAGCCAGAGAGCAAAAGTCCCACACAAAGGGATTGCAAGATCAGCTTGGGGCTACCAAGTCTCTCAAGTCATAAAGGGGACCCTGCAGGTGGTCATGGCAGGCAGGGAAGCAAACCATGAAGAGTTGAGAATGAAAACTGAAGTTCAGATTGACTTCATCAACCTGGATCAAGACTCTGGGGAGTCTGATGCCAGCAGTTTATTCCCAGCACACAGTACAATCTGCAAAAAGAGAAAAAAAAGTTTTCTGTTGTAATAAGATCCCCAGTGCACAAGCAAGCTTAATTGCATTGAAAGTCAACTCAGGGTACATATAATTTTTTCCAAGGAGATGGATCCTAGACATAGGCTCCCTGAACTAGATTAAGGGCGTAGGGAAGATTCTGTCTTGGTCTTGGTCATACAGATAGTGTAGAGGTCATCTGGGCTGTTAGCCACCTCTGGTCCTCGTTGTGGGAGGTTGAGGAGCCCCTGGGTGAAAGGGTCATTTAGATTACTTGCCACCTCTGGTCCTGGTTGTGGGAACCTGACATGATCTGGCCCAACAGATAACAGATCACCAGGCTACTTTCAATTCCCAGTTTTCTGCACGGAAGAAAAGATTTTAAGTCTTTTCCGTTGGAAAAACAATACTATGTGCTTAATATTCCAGGTTTTGTGGGCACAAGGACTTTCATGCCGTGCTCCGAACAGGATCACTGGAAGAATAGTGCTGCTTGTCACTCTAGGTTCATACTAATAAATCCCAGCTCAGAAGCAGAGGAGTTCTTGGTTTATACAACTGGATTAGCACAAACCACTGAAGAAAGCCTGTGAAAAGCAAGGACTTTGTTACCCAAATTGGTGCCTGACATAGCTGCTATTCTGTCTGTACACACTGACCTCTGCTTCTTTATGCAAAATGGCAGGGCATACAGCATATGGTAGCTGTGACCTACTGATCCCAATACAAGAAGGATCTCTTCCTTCTCCTCCTCAATCTCTTCCTTCCTCCCTTCTCTCTCTGGAAATCCACATGAGAGTGGTTAGGGTTTTCCTGATTTGCATACTCATAGCCTCTTGGAGCAGTAGCTGTTACAGATGGTGGGGTTGGGGAGGCCTGGTGTAGAATGGGGTAGCATTTTTACATATGGCCAAATGGAGTTATTCTAATACCTCTTAAAAAGTCATGTTGTTACCTGGGAAGATGACTCAGTGGTTAAAGTACTTGCCACACAAGCCTGAGGACCAGAGTCCAGATCCCCAAAATCCATAGAAAATGCCTGGCATATGTCATTCCAGTTACAAAAGCCAGAGACCAGATCTCCAAAGCAAAGCAGCTGGGAAAACGAATCTGTGATCTCTGGGTTGGATTGAGAACCTGCCTTAATATATAAGGGAGAAGAATGCTTAAAAATGATTCCTGACTTTAGCCTTGGGTTTTCCCACACACAAACACATGCACACACACGAACAAATAAGAACAACAAAAGAAAGGCTTTGCACTGTTAAATTTATGGATTCAGATATTCTGAGTGGGAACCATTGGATCATGAAGCATGTCACTCTAGAAAACCACCAGTTACTGCCTTAGGCTGCTTGTGGGGGACTTGGGACCTTATTTTAGGAAGAGGACAACAGAGAACAAACCAACTGTACTGTGAGTGTCCCAAGAAGTAACTTTCAGCTACGGTGGCAGGTGATACTATGATAGGTTACAAGTGCTGAGAAGGAGCCAGTGGCCCAAACAGAGGAATTTGGATTTCATTTCAGATCCTTTAGGGTACACTTCAGCCATCCCTCTCCTCAAAGAAGAAGTTGGTCCTTCCTGATTCTATGATGCCAGTCTGAAGTTAAATCAAACGGCTCAGTAAATATACTTTATATATTTCTTAGTAATAATTTTAGAGAGAGTTCTTCTGTTGGCTGAAAAGTAGTTAATAGTCCTCTAATGATATTAGTTACTGGTTCTTTTAAAAGATTATATGTATTATGTGTACATGTGTATACCTGAATGTATGCATGTGCTCCATATGTGTTCAAGAGCCTTGGAAGGTCAGAAGCATTAGGGTCCTTAGACCCTGGAGTTACAGAGGTTTGTGAGATCCCAGATGGGTGCTGGGAACTGAACCTGTGTCCTCTCCAAGAGCAGCTAGTGCTGTTAACCACTGAGCTGTCTCTCCAACACCCTTTTCTTTCTTTGTTTTCCAACTAAGGTATATATTCAAACCTAAAGGATTAGAATTAACCTTCTTTTGTTTAATAAGTTAAATTATCATTATAATTTTTTTAAAGACAGTTTTGGTATGTAGACGATGCTGGCCATAAGTTACAGAGAGCATCCTGCCTCTGCCTCTCAAGTGCTGGAATTAAAGGTGTGCACCACCATGTCCAGCACAATAATAATTTTTATTAGTTACTTTGACATAGTCATAACATAGGAGGATGCTAAGACCTTTTCATCGTGCATGAATGACATGAAGTTTCATTTTCTTCACACCTTCTTTATGAAGTCTAGTTTAACCAATCAAGAATAATAGAAATGAAAAAGCTAAACAGAAAAAGAGTTTGTATTATGTGTTAATTTCATACTTTAGAATCTCCCAGAGGGGTATAGGCTTTATTTTGGGGTTATTCATGAAAATCCTAAAAGATAAGTGTTGATAAAATATTTTGTCTTTATAACTTAGATTCTTATGGAGAGGATGCTTTCTACAAAGGGAGGGAGTTGATTCTGTAGCATACATATCATCTGATCATCCAATTCCCACTCTAGAAAGGGTGGATTTATTTCTGCAGCCCTGGCTGTGGTGGATCATCATGAGCCTGCAGTGTTGATTTTAGGATGCTGAGAGGTAGCTCCAACCACAAATGTCCAACCTACTTGGTTAGTTGCTGGAGCTTATCATTTGCCTCTGTTGTCTATCGGTGTTCCATCTAGTACAAAAACATAGGAAAAACAACAAGAGCATGTTGTTACTAAGGACTTCCTATAAATTCTTCTTCATTGTATTAGAGCATCAGCTTCCTTGTGGTGTAACTCACATGCCCTTTGTCATTTAAAGAATATCATTTGGGGATCTTGTGAGGTGGCTCTTGCTGCCCAACCTGTGGACCTGAGTTTGATCCCCAGAATCCACATGGTAGAGAACCCACTCTGTTAAACTATCCCTGGACCTCCATCCATGTACCCTGGTGCACACATGTGCATACACATGTGCGCTTTCATACACACACAAATAAATGAATACATAGATATAGTAGAATTTATCAATGAATACAATTTAGTTGTTTTTAGCATAACTGTGCAACTATCAATGAGAGGTAGCTCCAAGTGCTGGGATTAAAGGCATGCGCCTTAATTTTTGGACATTTTTTGTTACCCCAAAAGAAGCCCTTGATTGTGTGCAACATTTGTTCCTCATTTTCTGTCTCCTTTCAGCTGGTGTCAGGCACTAACCCACCTTCTGTACTGGTTGGAACTTTCTTATCTAAACACTTTGCATAGACAAGGTCTTACAATATATGGCCTTTTGTGGTTGATTTCTGTCATCTAACAGGCTTTAGAGTTGAACGTATTCTTTTAAATATATGGATATATGGTATGGAGATAACATTTGTTTATTCATCAGAATTAGAAATGTAAATCTATTTAACTTCATTGCCTACTTTCCTTTCTTCATATGTGTGTGTGCGCACATGTGCCTGTGGGATCTGATTCTGGACTCTGAATTCACCTCCCTTGTTCATATGTTCCCCTCATGCTGGTATTCTGCTGTCCTCATTACTTTAGCCTCCAGTTATCTGTGAGTGGGAAGTGTGAGTTTTCACATTTGTCCTCACTGTTTTGGCTATTACATGTTTCTTAGCTTTCCATAGAAATTTTATGAAAGTTATGTTCATTGTGGCAAAGAAACAGATGGGGATGATGATAGATCAAATCTTCAATAATATTTTTACTATTATTTAGTCACAAAGCCTATGTCTGTCTGAGGAGGAGGATGTCTAGTGTTCCATTCTATCATTCACTGCCCTATTCCTCAAGGGACAGAGCCTCTCACTGAACCTAGAGCTAGGCTGGTGGCCAGCAAGCTCCAGACACTTTCTTGTCTCTGCCCACAGTGCTGGGGCTATAGGTACACAGTGACCACACTGGCTTCTTATGCGAGTGCTACTCCTCATAGCTACAGCAGAAAGTGCCTTTACCCCCAGAACTGCCTCACATGCTCTCTTAACTGTGTTCCATCCTTGTGCAGTGTGGTGATGTGAGATGCCCCCCACCCCCGTTCCAGTATTTGAACACTTGTCCTGTAGTTGGTAGCGCTTTGTGGGGAGGTTTAGGCATGGGACTTGCTGATAGAAGTACATCACTGAAAGCAGGATTTCAGGGTTGCAAGCCTCACCCTACTTCCAGTCTGGTGTCTGCTTTGTGCTTTCAGTTGAGGATGTGAGCCCTCAGCTTCCTGCTCTGACTGCAGTGTCTGCTGCCACCGTGACACTCTGCCTTACTGGACTCTTGTTCTTATCCATCTGAAACTGTTAGTCCAAATAAACTCTTCCTTCTATGTAGTTATCTTGGTCAGTGTTTTTTGTTTGCCTGTCTGTTTGTTTTGTTTTTAATCACAGAAACAGGAAAGTAACTAATAAATGTAGCCCCCACCCAGTTAGAAAGGTCAACTCTCTGCTAGTCAAAAGTGTTTCTCAAATGGCTTAAACATATCTCTCCTGGTTGCCACAGGAGCATCTTTGCCCATGTGTAGAGACACGCCTTCAATACCTGGGGCTTTGTATCTTTACCTTACTGTCACTCATTTCTTGTATAGAGAGTCAAGGCCAATCATAAGGGAGATAAAAAGCCCTTCTCAAGTCCTTTGCTAAGTATGGTCTTCTCGTATCCCAGAGGCATCAAGGATCCTTTCAAAGAATCTTGCTGTCATCATTAACAGATTCCATAAGCTTTCAATGACATTTATGCTCAGCTCACTGGTATTACTACCTCAGATGACTCGGATGGTAAATATTTGCCAATATCCAGAGCTGCTCACTGTGAGGGCTTTGAGTCAGAAGAGACATGTTCTGCTGGAAATCCAGCTGGGGAGGCATGTGAGGGGCTTCAGATCCACAGTGCTTCTTCAAAAGTGGCTGAGCAGTGGGGTTTGTGGCCCTCGTTCCTCCAGGCATATTTTTTTAAAGGCTTCCTTAGAGTTGGGAGGGAGGGGCTAGGAATTCTGAAGTTGAAACACCATGAAACCCACTGTTTCTACGGAGGTGTTTTAAGGCACTGCTTGAGCTGGAGCTGTTATCATGTTGAGATACCTTTCAGAGTCATGAAGAATTGGATCTTGACACATTTGCCATGATGTCTTTATTCTTATGGATAAATGGACTTAAAGTTGTTACATCACCATTTCTCTCTTTATTTTCAACTTGTATTTTCTCTTAGGACGGATAAGACTAGAATAGCATGTGAAAATGCCTGGGACACAGCAAAGAGGAGGCACGAGGTTTATTTGGGATGAGGAGCTTCTGGATAAAGGGGATGGACAAATTTTACCATTGTCCCTTTGTTTAAGGTTTCACTAGTGCAGTATGATATGCAGACATTGGAACTGGTGGGAGTATATGGATCCTGCATTTTTTGGTTTTATGTCATTTTCCATGAAACTGTGGCCTCTGATTTTCCATCCCATAGCAGACAAGGGTAAGGAAACACATATTAGAGCAGACAGACAAGCAACCAGCTGTGTGAGATAAGATTATGGTATAAAAAATCAGATCAATAGTCAGTGAGGACCCATAGGTCATCCTCAGTTGTTGCTTTTCATAGGCTGTGTCTATGTCAAAATGGAAATGCTAATTTGTGCTCATTTCCTTTGCTTTTTCCAACTGATAATGCCTCATATATTTTAGTAATTCTTTCTGTCAGGAGTTGGTACAGCATTTAAGGTCTAATACTTAAAATTGTAGACCCCATTTACTCAGCACATCTATAGCAAAAAATATTCTACATCCAAATGATACTCTAATGAGACATCCCTGTCTCCTTGGTGACAGCTTCCATTGATGGAAAAGAGTCCCTAAGCAAATGGTAAGAAGTGATCTCAGACGAGCCACCCACTTAAAGCCCACTTGGAACATGGGTTCCATTAGCTGACATCATGGCAGCTGGTTTGATGGAAACATCTTGGGGATCAAGGAACCACTTGTTGCAAAAAAGACAGCAAAACTGCAAGAATTTACTGTTCTGTACAGCATAGATAAAAGGCCTACTATTCAAAGCTCACATCATGCAGAACACACTGTTAAAAGCCTATGTTACAGGTGGTGGTGTGAAGGCTTCTTAGACCACTGTCAAATCACAGGGTTCTCTGCTGGACTTAATAACACACATCTTCTACAAAAAAAAAAAAAAGAAAAGAAGAGGGGGGGGGCG
Organism: Lophiomys imhausi; assembly: GCA_907164525.1. Classification (NCBI taxonomy): domain Eukaryota; kingdom Metazoa; phylum Chordata; class Mammalia; order Rodentia; family Muridae; genus Lophiomys; species Lophiomys imhausi. Next base: position 4,199,385 of record CAJQZJ010001969.1, read on the forward strand.
GGGGGGGGGGGGGGGGGGGGTTCCTGAGTACTTTATGTTGGTGGTAGGCATTGTCCAGAGAAATAGATTGCAAGGAAAACAGTAGTGAGGGTATCCCTAGTAATGTATAGGTGGCTACTGATGTGAGTATTCACCAGGAGAGTTACATGAAGGGTAACCAAGACTGAATCTTGGCAAATCACAGTGTTTCCCTGAGATGATTTTTCTCAACTCATTCTTTAAGTCTAGTATAGTAAAACCTTAAGACAAAATTAAGATGCTGGACTACATTCGAGTTGCATGTCCTTAGAGAAAGGCATTGATGGACTCAGCTATTAAAGACTAGGCTCTCAACCAAAAATATAAGAGAACGACATTGATAACTAAGATTTCTGGGTTAAAAACTATTCTTTGGGCCAGGGAAATGACTCAGTGGGTAAAGTGCTTGCCACCCATCATGGGGGGCCTGAGTTTGATCTCCAGCATTTGAGTAAAAGCTGAGCCCGGCAGCATGAGTGAGGGCTGTGGAAGTAAGAGGGTCCCTGGAGCTCCTTGCCTGGAGAAGTCAGTCAGTTAGTGAGCTCCCAGTTCAGTGAGTGAAGCTGTCTCAAAAAATATGGTGGAGAGTGATTTAGGAAGATGCACAGTGTCAACCTTGGGCTTCCATACATACTCCTAAACAGGCCCATGTAGACTTGAATACACACACACACACACACACACACACACACACAGTTCTATCTGGATTGTCACATAATTAAATATTCTGTTAGTATCTTATAAACATTTTCAATAGTATTTATAAGGTTACTATTTGATTATGAGGCACCTAGTACCAATGTGGATTTCCAATTAGCCATTCTAACTCTGTCATTTCTTCTTGCAGTGTCTTGGCAGGTTACAATGGTACCATCTTCGCATATGGGCAGACGGGCAGCGGCAAGACATTCACCATCACAGGTGGGGCTGAACGCTACAATGACAGAGGCATCATCCCAAGGACCCTGTCATATATTTTTGAGCAGTTGCAAAAGGTAAAGAAAAAGTGTTCCCATTTCACTTCCTCTATTCATCAGAAATACACCGTGGTGAGGAAATTTGATGAGGCATTCTACACTATGCCCGAGTGGGAATGTATGATTGTAGAATAACTCTTGCTTTTACATGTAAAGAAAGGTTAGGATTTTGCTGGAGGTGCTTCTCTTACCAGGGTAGGACTTAAGCAAAGGCTGGGGCTCCGTTTGAGATGCCTACTGATAACTTTTGTGGCAGAGTGGGAGTCAGTATGATGGATGCTTGTGTGTCTGCGTGTGTGGGTGCAGGTGTGTGGGTGGTACAGAAGTTGATGTTGGAGGTCCTCAATTGCTCTCCACTGATTTTTTTTTTTTGAGACAGGTTCTCTCGCTGCACCTGGGCTCACTGATTGGTGGGTCAGTGAGCTCTGAGGATGCCCTGCTCTCCCCGTAGCCAGGCGTCATGGTTACTACCATCCATCACCACATCCAGCTTTCCACATGGGTTCTGGGGATCTGAATTCTGTTCCTCACGCTTGCACAGCGAGCGCTTCGGTCACTGAACCACCTCTCCAGCCCCCAAATGTGGATTTTTAAATACAACGTATATTGTAACTAGCAAACCTTGGCATCTTTATTCCCATGTCATAGTTGGAAAAACTGAGAGCCTCTATTGAGATATTTTTCTCTGGGTCCACGGCTCTGTCAGCCAGGCTGCTCCCTTGCCTTGCCTCCATTTCCTCTGTAGCTCCGCTTGGCTTTGTTTTATGGGCTGTGTTTAAACCCATTTCCTGTGATGAGTCACTTAACTTCTGTGGGTTTCTGCTTTCCATTTTCTGAAAGCCAGGATTGCAGTGCTCTGGAGGCTCCTCTCTCTCCCTTCCAGCTCCAGCAAGTCATCAAGTTCTGTATAAATGTCTTACTGGGTTGTTGTAACAGTCACTCTGGAATTCCCTACTGAATGTTATTTGCATTTTGAGTTGCAAAGATGAGGAGAAATTGCTGAGATCTGCATAATTCTAATTGCCATCCATAAAGGAGCGATTATCCATTAGTTCAGCCCTTCTCTCACTGGCCGAAGCGGGCCAACCGCGTGTGTCAGAAATTGTGGAGGAGGGAGGGCTGAGTAGCTTGGATGCCACATCCAGGGCCCTCATCCCCATTTCCCCATGTATTCCTGACAATACCTGTTTTGTCTTGTTCACACATTTCACAAACGGAGTATAATTTCCAATAGTTTTTGTTGCTATAGACTGAAGTGGAAGGCAATCATCATAGAAGGATGGGCAGGGTTGTTTAGGCTGTCAGGGTTCTGAGAACATGTACCACTGATGGCATGTGACTTCATGTCTCAATGTCATGGAGCTGCTGTGAGGGGACAAACATGGCATTTTAAGATCTTGAGCTGGAGGGATGGCTCAGCAGTTAAGAGTGTGCCCTGCTCTTGCAGAGGACTTGAGTGTTGTTCTCAGCACTGATATCACGCTGCTCACAGCTGTCTATATTCCCACTTCAGGGGATCCAGTTGCCCTCTCTTAGCCTCTGCAGACGGGTATGCTTAGTTAATAGTCATTATTACCATACCATTACTATTTACATATGCAAATACCTAACATGTGTTACCATACTCATTAATATTCATATGTGTACATGAGACCAAATGATACCTGACCAGTTTCAGAAAGCCTTTTGAAGCTCTCAGAACAGATGAGGCCAATTTCCTTGATTAGCTCAAATAAAATAAATAAATCCTCTCCTAACGGCAAATATGTTCCGTCTCTTCTAAAATATTCTCTGTGGTTACCAAAGAACACTTCTGGAAGTCCACCAAGCATCCAGAGCACTGGCCACCTGTCAGGGTTGTTGGGAGATTTCTTTGTCATTGATGTCACTCTAAACCTTGTTTAATTCTGAATCATTCCAAGTCATTTCCTGGAGTTGGAGGAAGCCCACTGGACTGACTGACAGGCTGGGAAAGCTGAAATGGATCAGTTTCTGCCATGGGCCATAATACATTCCTTATATCATAATGGATTATGCTAAAAACCAGCCTAGCAACTTAAAGTGCCCACGTAGTGTGTCTACACTGGGGACTGGAAAAATGGACTGGACCCAGAGGCTCCTGCTGGTTCCCTTAGACCAGAGCTCACCATGAGCCCAGTGCATCCATGCCATGAACAGCCTGTGAGTGATGACACATTTCCACTGGACTTCAGGATTCCATTTGTTTCAGAGATTACTTCTCCTTGTGTTGGAGCACTGTGAGGCTCAGACTTGTTTGGGGGCAGAAGTAGTAGCTGTCTGCAGGAAATACATGTGTTACATTACAGTCTGGCAACCCAGATGCTGAAAAAGACCAAGAAAGGTAGCACTCAGTGAGATCTGAGTACAGAAGCTGTTAAAACTGCAGGAAAAACAGAAGCCGGAAGAGCCAAAGTGTTGTCCTTATCCCCGGGGCAGTGGGCCTGCCATTTTCTTGACTTTGTATCCTAACTGGTAAAGAATGGACGGTTTCCGTAACAGAGGATGGCTGAGGTTCACTCTTCTTTTTTTCTTGTCTTTCCTTTTATATTCTTGCATTGTTGTAGCTACTTTGTGGCTGTGACAAAATACACAACAAAAACAGCTTAAGGAGGGGTTTACTTCACCTCAGTGTTTGAGGAGATAAGTACACCATGTGGGGAGGATGTGGTGGGGGAACATGATGAGTCTCTCACATCATGTCCACAGTCAGAAAGTAGAGCAATGAATGCTAGTGCTCACCCCCTTCCTCTCTCCCCTTCTAATTCAGTTCAGGGCTCTAGCCCATGGGAATCCATATTCAGGGAGGGTTTTCCTTCCTTCCCCAGTTATACAACTGTGGAAACCCCTTTACAGGCATGCCCAGCGGTGTGTCTTCTAGATGACTGTAAATCTCAGGTGGACCACACACTCAATTCTCCATTTGTAGGCTTCATCAATCAACGTCAGTAACAACAGCATAGCTGCAGTGGTTCTTTGGTGCCAGGTGGTTTTGGTAGGACTTGAAATGGAGACATTCCTCTCTTATGGAAGTTTTTCAAGATCAGGGTTATTTCATAATTTATTATTAGTGTGAAACCATGTTAGACGCATGACTGCTCTAGCATGGTTTGGATACTAGAGCATCCATAGGATGGAGTTTGGTTCCCAGCACCTACACTGGGTGGCTCACAGCTGCATGTAACTCCAGCTCCTAGGATCTAATGCCCTCTTCTAGCCTCTATAAGTACCTGCACTCATGTGCATATACATATAGACAGACAGAGACAGACAGACACACACACACAGAGTAAATCATTAAACATTTTAAAAAAAGAATATCAAAATCTGAGTAGTAAAATGTATTATGATCAAGAATAGAAACTTCTTTGCTGTCAAGGTCTTTGAACCAAGCTAATAATCTCTGCTCTTTTATGAATAGCCTGTCCACAGAATGTAAGTTTGTTTGTTTTTGCTTAGTAGCTTTTTGGGGGTCGATCTGGAAAGTGAAAAATGATGTATTATGCACTTCTACAACTAACTTGGCTCACTGCGAGTGTATATTGACATTTTCTGTATAATGTGGAACCAATAAAACTAACAGACTGAAGTTACTTGTAATCATGGACATTGGCTATTAAAAAAACCTTCATGCAGATGGCCACAACAACTCAAAAGTGTCATGAACTGAAAACATAAACCATATATCATTGGAAAGGCAAAGGAGGGGTGGGCTGCTGTGAGAATAGTCTAGAGACAAATGGTGCATCTTTGTCTAGCCAAACAACAACAGTTGTTTGTAGTCATTGAATAATGGCTTTTTTTTT
>CAJQZJ010001969.1:4204234-4228240 GCA_907164525.1 Lophiomys imhausi
CATACATTTCTTACTTGGAAATCTACAATGAATGTGGCTATGACCTGCTGGATCCAAGACACGAAGCCTCCAAACTGGAAGATCTGCCGTGAGTAGCAGGATAACAAAGCCCATCAGGAAATGGTTTTCAGATGTTTGTTTCCATTGCTTTCTTTGAAATGTACTCTGTTTCTGTTCTCGATCATAATTAGCAAATATTGGATAGCAGCGTCTTTGTGTAATGAGCAGGAGTAACGGGGCTAAGATTGCTTGAGATTCATTTCTAGGGGAACCCTCTTTGGGAGTCAGCATGCACTTGGAGACTGGTGGCACCACTTTGCCCCTGTCACAGGAAGCCCACACACTCCTTTAATTACACCCTTCTTCCAAAAACAGCATTCAGTCTTTGCAGCAGTAAGATAATCTGAGAGAGGAAGTAAAATGAGAAATTTTCGCTCAAATGCTTCTCTGCTGTCCTTAGCACTGACATCTGTAATCTTTGATCAGAAGGACACTAGTTGTTTTCAGTGAGATGCAGTCTTCAGATCTGTCCACAGAGGATTTTCCCCTGCCAGGGTCACATGGCATTGCTATTTCTTTGAAAGCCTGCCTGAGTTAGGTGGAGTAATTCGTAATCATTCACATGCTTATTTCCAGGGGCTTTTATGTACTGGGATTTGCCAGTAGCTAAGAAAAAATGTTTTAAAGGTTCATTTTATTTTTAAATGTATGTGTGTGAGGGTATGTGCACATGGAGAGACCAGTACAGATCCCAGTTGCAGACACCAGTGGAAGCCAGAAGTGGGCATCCAGTTGCCTCAGGCTTGAGTCTCAAGTGGTTGGGAACTGCCTGGCATGGGTGCTGGGAACTAAACTTGGGCCCTCTGGAAGATCAGTATGTGCTTTTAATGACTCGGCCATCTCTCCATCACTCAAATATATATATATATATATATATATATATATATATATATATAGTTATTCTTATAAAATACCCTAAAATAATTTAGAAATATATGTATTTTTGTGAAAAAGATAACTGATTGATTATTGAATATGCAAGTTTTATATTCAAAAGCCAAGTTATTAAATTAGTAAAAAGCTTGGAAAGAAATAATAAAATAACTCATAATCTACATACTCTTTCATTAATATTGCTTGAGGTGTTTCATGTATCACCTTTTTATTTTTATAAAATTCCCAAGACAGAGTCAGGAAAGAGCACAATTATTTGTATTATAAATAATGGTATAACAGTGAAGAGAGAAGAAAGATCACCGACTCTATGGAAGAAAATAGCTTTGCAAACTTAGGAGAACAAATTTTCCTTTTAAAAAGGTAAAACTTATTAATGGGGGTAGGAATGGCTGCATTAGACATAGGGCATGGTTGGAAAGGCTGTGTTGTGCATGTTATGTGATACCAAAGTTCACATGTCAAACCTTAATCACCTGTGTGATGGTTTTAGGAGGTGGAGCCTCTGCATGTGTGCTGGTCATTAAGGTGCAGCCCTGCTCCATGGGTGCTAGTTTGGCCATTCCATAATGTTGAGGCCTCCAAGAGAAGTTGGTAGCTTATAATCCAGATAATCCAGAAGAGAGCTGAGTTAACACCTTAATTTTGGACTTGGAGCCTCTGTGACTGTGGGAAATATTTCTATTGCTTATGATATTCCCAGTAAATTTACTCTCCCAGCAGCCCAGGTACACTATAACAAGCTATCAAGGTAGCATCTGAAAGAAATCCCAGAAGCCACTGGAACCAGTTTGAGGAAGGACTTGAATGTCAGGCTTCTAGTTTGAGGTTCATTTTAGTTCTGATCACTTTTTAAAAAAATAGTCTCCAGGTTGACCTATATACCTCCAAATTCAATTTTGTTTAAAATTATTTTCAATATATTTAGAAGGCAGTTTGATATCATGCCCATCTAGCAAAATAATAGTAATAGGTTCACCTATAGAACCTATAAGCTCCATAGCCCTGGGTTCTTGGCCAGGTTTTTAGTAGGCCTCAAATCCAATTAGAAAGCCATTTGTTACACCCATAACATTAATGCCACTATTCCACCCATGGGCTTATCTTGCCAAGCCATTCATTATCGTAGCTAACAGGGTTCACACCTAGATACGACTGTAAATAACTTTTCTTCCCCAGCAGCCTGAATAACACCTTCCAAAACTATGAAAGCTAACCAGCAGCAAGAAGGTTTCCATGTTAATACCCACTTTATTTCTTCAAGTCCTAAGACCAGAGTGTGTGGCATCTTCAGCAAGAGGGGCTTCCTATTAAGTTCTGGTGAGAAACTGAGAGGTCAACATGTTTTCCTTTGAGCTCATCAGTATCCAATAGTTTGCAGACATCATGCAGTATTCCAGGAGTGAGGGGATTGTCTCTGATCAACAAAGAGGAGAGATAAAACCGAGACATTTGCAAAAAAAGAAAGGAAAGAGATGGGGGAAGATCATGAGATAAGGTGATCCAGATGGATTATACTTCAAACCTCAGATCTGATTGAATTAGAATTGAAAAGTGAGACACCAAAGGTTGGTTTTGTTGTTGTCAGCCTGGGACATAAAACCCAGAGAAGACTGATTTATCCAACATTTCAATTAATTAACAGCTTAGTAACAGTCAAAATCCAGATAGTCACACTTTCATGCTAGAGTGGCACAAGGGGTTTCAAGAGATTTTATTCACTGGGGCTACAAGAATTTAGGAGTGCATTAAAAAGATTTCTGTGAAAAACCATGAGCTCTGAGTTTGATTAGAAGACCTGACCTCAGTGAATAAGGTTGCAGAGCAAAGAAAGATGATTCCCAACATCAGCCTTGCACACGTTTACATTCATACCTTCATGGATGTATGCATACCCTCATACAGCAAGCATATATGTGTGTGTACACACACACATGTGAAAATGGAAAAAGAGAAAATTATCTATTGGATTGAAACTAGGAGTTTGAGACATTGAGGGAGAAGAGGAAGAGCAAAACCCAAACCGTGTCCGTGTAAACCAATGTATAGGGTGAAGTTTGGTGGAGATGAGGAAATGGTGCCATTCTCTAAGTAACAGAATGTGCAGGGTACTTCAGTAGCAGCCAGAGCCTTCAGCATCTAACCTCAGATAGAATCTTAAACAGATTCTTTCATTTCTCTGTGTCTCTTTATACAGTGCAGCCATTGGGTCAAATACTGTTTATCAGTCTTCTGATTTCTGACATCTAGAGTTCAAGGATTGGTCATGTTCACAATGTAGGGCTTTCTTGATGATTTTTCTCCACTTCACATAAAATAGTGATTTGGATATGTCTAGTGTTCCCTGCATCCCTGCTCATACTTGGAAGTTAATACTCTCTCAGTGCTGATCCGGCTGTTGCTAGAGATGTCATGGGCTTGAGGGGTTGCGCCTCAGTGGTTTGTCGTTCATTGCAGTGTGACACTGCTGATTCAAGTCAGAGGTAAATTGAGCGCACATGCACACAGACACACAGAAACATGCACATATGTGTAAACCAATAATAAACTAAATTGTAAAACAAACACACATACACATAAACGCATGTCAGACCCACTTCTAAATTAATGAAATCAGTCATAGACCTAAATATACAGTCCAGAAGTAAAAAATCTAGAGGATAACGTGGAAGGAAATCTAGGTAAATCTGAGTTAGGCAGTGAGAATTTAGATATAACACCAAAAGCATGATCCATGAAAGGAAAAATACTGATAAGTTGAACTCGATTAAAATTAATTTGTTTCTTGCTCTTTGAAAATCTCTTTTAAAAGAATGGATAAACAAGGCATTCGCTCAGAGAGAACAGGTAAAGAATTTATATCCGGAGCTGGAGTGACAGCTTACTGCATAAAGCACTGGCTGCTCTTCCAGAGGTACCGGGTTCAATTCCCAGCTCTCACATGTCCACTCACAACCATCTATAACTCCAGGGAATTTAGCACCTTCGGGCCTCCACAGGCACTGCATGCATATGGTATACATGCCGGCAAAACACAAATACACATAAAATAACACAGCTGTAAAAATGAATTTATATGTAGAGTATGCAATAACTCTTTAGAGCCAGTAAGCATAAGCAATGGATGATTTAAACTTGGACCGAAGATCTCACCAGCCGTGTCTGTAAAGACTAAATACACAAAGGAAAAGTTAGTAGATGCCAGTGAGCGCAGCAACAACTGTAATAACGAAAACGACAGCGAGGGGCCACGGTGTACCTGTGAGAGCGGCTGAAATCCCAGAGTCTAACAGTACCAAAGACTGGCGAGGTTGTACCTCAATGGGAATTCTCACTGCTGGTGTTAATGCAAAACAAACGATGTGATCACAGCTGGGAGACAAACCAGAAGCATCTTATAAAACCAAACATCCATCACACAGCAAAGCAGTCATGCACCTAGATTTTTACCCAGATGATCTGAAAACTTACATTCACACACAAACCTGCTCCCAGTTGTAAAGAGGCACCTCATTCATGCTTGCCCCAAGCTGAGCAGAACCATGATGCTCTTCAACAGGATGAAGAAGAAACTATGGTACATCCATGCAATGTTATCATTATTTGTCAACACAGTGGAAGCTACCCCAAGTCCCAGAAGAAGCTAAAAGTTGTATTGCCAGCACAACAGTTGCTAAGAAAGCCTACATGTCGATCTAGCTGACCATCTGGGAAAGACACAATTGTTGACAATGATATGATTGTGTTTGTCGGAGCTCGAGAAAGAAGGGTAGAGTGATCAACAGAGGAATCACGAATGTGGAACTACTCTATGTGATTACATGATGTGGTCACATTGGATATATGACACTGTGCAAGTGTCAAAACCCAGAGAATTCACAGCACAGAGGGTGACCCCTAATGGGCATAGGACAGAAAACATCCATCAGCAACAGAAAGAAGCAAACACAGCCAGCAACTGGGATGAGTCTCCAAGGAACCTCACTTGTGCTGCCTAATTGTATTTCTGCAACATTCTTTGGGTACCAGAATGATAGAAACAGAGAACAGACCAGTAGAACAGGAGTTGTCAAGTCGCGGGTGGGGATGGTTGTGTAACAACAGCACGAATGGCTGGTGTGTTTGAAGACTGTTCTGCTGTATATGTACCAAGATTCTCAAGCAATATAAAGCTGAGACTTAATATTCATATTCACACATGAGCACAGATGATGGGAGCTCTTGGCACCATTGTCCTGCCTCTGATACTTCACACGTCATTCTTATTGTATGGGGCTGGAGAGGATAGCTTAGTGATTATGAGCATGTATTGACTGCTCTTGCAGATATGGCAGCTGGCAACCACCTCTAACTCCAGTTCCAGTGAATCCAATGTCCTCTTCTGGCCTCTGCAGGTTCTTGCACACATGTGGCCTGCAAACACACAGACAATAAAAATGGAAGTAATTTTTTAAAAGATTGTTCTCAATTTGTGGTATTTTTCTGCATGATTTCCTGTAGCTGATGACTCTACAATTATCTTAAAATAAAAGGCTTAGATTTTAAAAAAAGTAATTAGCCATATGTCTATATCTAGATATGCACACAAATATACACGCATGTCTTCAGTCTATTTTATATTTAAGTAATTTTAAATGAAAATAGAAATTGTTTTTGAAATCATACACCTCATGGCAGATGCTATAATGGGAATGTAGTTAGAGTTTAAGTGTGTCTCCTGAGGCAAAAGCAGGAGAACTGTTGGTCTTAACTGTACAGAAAATAGTCACCTTGCTTTAGTTAATTTTAGTATTCCTAAGTAGAAAGCATACCATTTAAGACTGTGATGGTTTTCATGGCTATTACTGTAAACGAATCACAGTCTGGAGAGATGGCTCAGTGACTAAGAATGCTTCCTCCATCAAGGAACCAGAACTCAGATCTACACTCCTGTGTTGGTTGGCTCACAAATGTCTCCAGGGGATCTGATGACCCCTTGTGGCCTCATTGAGCCATACACCCCCCCCCCACCCCTGACACCCCATAAAAGAAATCTTAACAGCCATAACAACAACAAAAAGAATCTGTAGACTCCAGCATCCAGTATTCAAATCTTGGCTAAGAGATGCTGCACGGCCCTCTGATAGATACTTAGCCTAAAAATTATGCAAAATCACCATGGGAGTGGCACCCCTTGGACACATGTTGTTGTGTGGTGCACAGCCCCATGACTGAATGGAACATTTGGAAGTTGACACTTAAAAAAGAAGAAGAAATCACATGGTAGCGCTTCTCTGTAACACAAAAATGAGGGTCCCTATTCATAGTTGTAACTTCTTGGAAGCTCCTGTCAAGCAAGTGGCTGGTGCTGGAATGTTGTGGAGGTGGGGAGGCTGTGGAGTTGGGACAGCTCTTTCATTGATGGCTTCCATTATTGAAAGCAAGAACTTGGCTATTGTACTTCACATGCCTTCCAGTAAGTTACAATGAGCCTACAAATTCCTACTGAGTAGCCAAATGGAAATGGTTCTGTTGACAGAGAAAACACAAAGCTTGTTGCTTCCCCATCATCAAGCAGGCTGGGTACACTTAGCAGAACTTTTCCACTTAGGTGTCCAACTCAGGACGATCAGTGACTTTTGCTTGAAATCTAAACATTTTAGAAACATTTTTGTGGGGAAACTATTCACAGGCCCGCTCAAAGGAATCAAATAAATAGTCTGGTGGGTTTCCATCCTGGAAGTAGAATGTTTATTTAAGAAACATTAATACAGTCCTCTTGCAAGCTTGTAAAAGTTGTAGTCAGAACCAAGGGATAGACTTCCGGAACTCTGAGGAAGTAGTAATGGCAGTGTGAGAAGAAGCATGAAAGACAGGGCTGGGGAAGGAAGAAACTTGGTGAAAAACGTTACCAATGATACTCATTTCCCCCAACCTTAAAAAACGAACGATGCCAGCAGTAGTAATGTTGAGGACACTCTTTTCCCAGTGAGCATCCAAGGCAAGGAGGAGCCAGGCAGGGTTTCCAGAGCCAGAGAGGGGGTGGGGCTCACAGGCTGGCACTAAGAGCCCCAGGGAGAGTGTGAGCAAGAGAAGGCTGGGAAGAGAACAACAGTTCAAAGCCGCAGGTCCAAGGGAGGGGGCAGACACCAGGAGAAACTCCATGAAGAAATGATGAGAGACCCTAACTAGAAGGAGAGAAAGGGAGGGAGGGAAGGAGAGAGAGAGAGAGAGAGAGAGAGAGAGAGAGAGAGAGAGAGACTCTCAAAGACTGTGCAAGAAGTTGGGCATGGGGGTGTGTGTCTTTAATCCCAGCACTCTGGAGGCATGCACAAGTAAATCTCTGTGAGTTTGAGACCAGCCTGATCTGCATAGTGTTTCAGGTGAGTAAGTGCTGCATAATGAGACTCTGTCTGAGAAAAAAATAAGCAGATAAACAAATATGACTGTACCAGGATGCCAGAGGTAGAGCCTCTTCTGGGGTGTCTATAAATGAGTGCTCAGCAGACCAAGAGAGATCAGTGAGTTTGACATTAGCCAGCACCTGTATCTGCCTTTCAAGACCTCCATAGACAAGAAATCAAGACACATGAGAAAAACAGCATCAAAAAGATTCTGAGAAATAAAGACAGGGAAGTTACAACACACAGCAGGAACCACCTTGAAGGAAAGCTTGGCGACATGCAAATTGGGTTTTGACCAAAGTGGCAAAGCCAGGCAAGTACCTGGCAGCAATGTATGTATTTAATTGGTCCAGAGTAGCCACATCAGAGATGAAAGGCCATGAAGAATCTAAGTGAAGTTAAACAGCAGTGGTGACAGCAGGGAGCTAATGCTTCAGTCCTTGTACTGTCATTGTTGTGCCCAAATACAACCCTACATCAGTGACCGGCATAGCTTGCCTCACCAGTGAACCTGCTCAGCATTCCCTGCATGCTTGCTGCATTTTCTGTTTAATTGACACAATGGCAGAAAACACAGGCACAATGTGACCTCCATTCAAAACTTTATTTTTAATTTAATGATGAAATAAAGCCCTACAAGGGCTTAGCCAGATGCCCAGTCTCCGCCGAGTCATAGCTGAGGCCAAATGTCATGTGGCTTGGTTTACCCACTGGCTACCTGACCAGTAGAAGCTTCCTGTGCAAGAATGCATTACTGGTGGCCAGGGTTTGGGCCAGGCACTTTAGGTTCTTCGCCCTTTACCCAAAGAACTGAAAATTAGGGCTCACTCAGATTTGCATTAGATGCAAGGGGACTTCGTTCTTAGCAAATCAATAGTGAAGGTTATAGAGGGACAGTGTCACGATTGACAGCAGGCCACAGGAGTGACAGTACTCAAGTGCTGTTTAGGGATTCCCTTCTTGAGGATCAGGAGAAGGAAGAGCTGGTTACTAGGAATGTGGTGGGGGGGGGTCTCTATTTTGATTGACATATTAGGTTATATAATTTTTCTCTACTGCACAGTCCTTTCCCATAATGCATCCAATTTTAATCATATGCATACCCTGTTATGTGTAGGAATAAAATGGTAAATAGAGGATTCTTCCCCAAAGGTGACTGAAGGTCACAGTTTTGCCTTATTTTTCACTCACCCCCAAAACCAGGCAGGCAACATGACCCTATGTATTCTTCATACCAAGATACACTTTAATACACTTGGATAGACACTGACTAGGTTGGATAATTCCCAGGGGTGGGGAAACACACACATTCAGAGATGGGAGTCCATATCGCTGGGTTCCAGGTGAGATGTCAGGGGATTCTGAGATTGATAAGTACATTGTTTGGGGAGAGGTTTGTGTGCACAGTATGTGCAGCTGAAGGAATTAGGCTCTAAGTGCATTATTATAAGAAGAGTGTATGTATAGCCCAAAACTAAATGGGGGTCCCAAGGCATATTATCCCATGCTTGCCTGCCTCAGATGGTTAGACTCTTAGCAGTTCACTTGCCTTGCCCATGCAAAGGTGTGGCTTGCCCCTGTCCTCGGCCACAGTCAGAGGGCAGTAACTTGTCTGTCAGGGCACAGGATGGAACAGGCTGGAAGTAAAGACAAGGGGGCCAGAATCAGCCTCTCTATGTACCCACTCTTAAGGGATCTGGATCGGTAGTTCTTTACCCAGATCACACACCGGTTGTGAGAGCTCTGACAAAGTCTGACATGCAGACAGCACTGGGACCAATCAGACCAGAAACGCTTGTGAGAACTTCTGGATTAAATGCGGCAGTGCAGGTGCCAAGGGAAAAGGATTCTCAGTGGGTGTGAGCCCTGCTCCTCATGATTACCGACAGGAGTGGGTTTAGGGCTAGGTTTAGAGTTAGGACTAGGCTTCAGGCTAGAGTTCAGATTCAGGTTAGGGCTCCCGTGAGTGAGTGCTAGGGTTAGGACTAAGGCTGGGGTTAAGGTTTGGTTTAGGGCTAGGATTAGGGTTAGTGCCCTGGTTATGCAGGGCTTTTGTTAGAACTGCAGTAAGAGTAAGGGCTAGGACTGTGGTTGTGCCAAGGTGAAGATGAGTTCTTATTGTCCACCCCCCTCTCAGAGCTCCCCCTCCTGGGGTCTTGCAGGGAAGGAGTGATATTCAGTCTCCTTGTTCATCCTTATTCGTTTTAAGGCAGGCACTTCAGAGATGGATAATTCTTTTACTTCATGCTAAGTGCTTGAATTATTTCCATTTTTCATGTTTAATATTTTACCACCTCATCCCTTATTTTCTGAGTTCACCTTCAAATATTACTTAAAGTCTAGCACCTTCATCAGTGAAATCTGGAGTTTAGGGAGAACCCTCTCTTCTGTGTCCCTGGAGGGTGAATGTAGTCAAAGCATCTGAGCTGGTCAGAGGGAAAAATCTAAGGCATAAAGGGATCTCCTCAAAATAGAACACAGCTCATCCATGTCAATTAAGAGAGCCTTCAGACTTTCCGAGCATTTTTAATACACTCAACTTAGGAGTCTTATTTAAAATTAAATAGGGTGCACTTGTTTTCACTAAGGGAAGGGACTTTTTTCCATCTTTGTGGGTATTGTTGAAGGGACTGAAAAGAAGTCATCTTCAGGAAAGGAGCATCCATCCCTCCAGGGACACATTGCCTGCAGATGTGCTGGGTAAGTTACATTTCCTTACTGCAGTTAGTATTTTAAGTACCCACAAATTACATATGAAAAGGCCAGAAACTTCCTTGAAAAATGGAAAAAAAATTTAATTATGGTAGTTGAAAAAAATCTTCATTTAAAAGGTAACAGTATCCTAAATAAGTTTTTTTTCCTTGTTCACATATCTTACTTTTAAAAATAACTTTTCTTTATACTTGAGAATTTCATACATCTATAGAATGTGAATTACATCCTGGATTTTCTTCCTCTAACTCCTCTGTCTTTTCCTCAATGCATCATCCTCCAAACTTCATGTCTTCTTCTTTTTAATAACCCCACTAAGTCTAATTAGTGCTGTGTATATGCTCTTGGGTGGGAAGACACTATTGCTGATTATATTATACATTTTGCCTTCAGGACATAGAGAAACCAGTCTCAAACTGACTAGGAAACTTCTTTCTGATGACTAGCTTTCATAATGTCTAAAGATGCTAATCAGGCTGTTGGGGTAAAGTCTTCAATGGTCTTACTCAATGCTGGACCTTGCATGATGCAATGCCAACCTGCCAGTTAAGATGTGCCCATTGGTGCGATAGTGGCATCACAGTTATGGCTAGCTAACCGAGTTCTGGCTGAGACCTTCTCAGGAGGGAACTTCATGCCTGGTACTGTATTCTTGGGAAGGTCATGATATTAAGAGTAGAACCTGCTATTGTTAATTTGCTCAATGGTCATGCTGTGAAATTGCCTTTTAAATATTTATGTCGATACCCATAGACCTAGGCTCCTCTCAGCTTTGGTCAGAGAAGCTATCTTTACAGTGGGCAGCAGTCAAGACTTTAGTGCTCAGCCCTCCATGGTGTGTCCTTATCAACTCATGCCTCCGATAAGAAAGGTTTTAAGGTGAGGAGATTGCATGTCCACTACGGATGGCACCAGCTTTGCTCAACACCATGAATTATAAAGTTTGAAGCAAGTGAAACACCCCCAGAGGTGGTCTTTGGCAAAACCTGTGAATGATACATCCCCTTGGAAAGGAACTCTCCCCAGTCACTCTAAAGCTCCAATCTGTAGGTCTTGGAGCAGAATTTGAGGACATTTTCCAAACCTTGTTCACTGCAGTATATCTAGAAAATGGCTAGGAGAGAATTTTAACCGATTCTCTCTGGAATCAGGGTTGGGAGGAAACAGGCTAGTCCCGGGACAACCCTCAAGTAGTTGTAGAGGTGGATATGGTGATACAACTAAGACCCTAGCAGAAGATGTAATAGAAAGAAAGGTTTGTATTAAAGGGAATAAGACCAAGAACTGGATTTGCTGGACAAGCTAAGTCTTTATCATAAACTTGTTGACAATGTTTTTCTCACCTTGATGAGAAAAATCCAAGAGAATTTCTCAAAGAGGATGGCTTTCATTATGCGTATGCTGATTGACCTTTGGGATGTTATGTACATTGGGCATGATAAGACACCAAATGAAAAAATCAGTGTGTTGCCCACTTAAGAAATTGAACTATAACAACAATGGAAAAGTGGTATCACTTCATTTCCTGCTACAGAGGTAGAAAGCTAACAGCTTGCTTTTTTAACTCAATAGAACATGTGTCTTTTAATGACCTGGAGGTTGCAGTGATGGGCAGCTTTCAATTGGATGGTTGAGACATTTTTTCCAGCCTCAGAGGTGTTGACATCCTTGTCCAGGGGGTTGGGTGCTAGTCCAGTGTCTGGTGTCTCCTGCATTTTGATCAGCATATCCTACTAGATGGTTTTTTAACATATACCTGTTGCAATGCTTCTAAGTCTTCCCAGTAGCACCTTGTTCTCTTGCTTTCCCTTTCCCCCACCAGGAGAGTGACAATATTGGAGGACCCTGATCAGAACATTCACCTGAAAAACCTGTCTCTTCATCAGGCAACAACGGAGGAGGAAGCTTTGAACCTGCTCTTTTTGGGTGACACCAACAGGATGATTGCTGAGGTAAAAGGCATCTCTCTTTAAGCAACTTTTCGAAGATTATGAGACACAACAGAATTTGGAGGCCACAAAGACCTTTATAATGATCTTGTCCATGTCTTATGTTGCAGACTAGGAAACCTAGATCCAGAGAAATGAGGAGATCTTCCCTGAGTCACCTACTATAGTGGATTAGCTTTAATTTTCAACTTGACATGACCTAGAATCCTGATGAAGGGTTGTCTGCATTGGGTTTGCCTATGGCCCTGCCAGTAGGGGAGCCACAGCCCACTATGGGTGGTACCATTCTCTAAGCTGAGCGCAAGCAATCAGGAGCATATGTGCATTTGTTTTTCCTTGTTCTTTCTTGACTATGGGTGTAATGTGACCAGCTGTCTCAAGCTCCTGCTACCATGTCTTTCCCACAGTGATGGACTGTAACCTGTTACTGTGAGCTAAAACAAACCCTTCCTGCTACCTGGTTGGTTTTTGTCAGGATCCCAACCCCCACCCCACCCCTACTCTTTAAGTGTCAATTCTTCATTTTCGTATAAAGATAGGAATCTGGAAAATATATTACATTTAAAGATTTCTTGTTCCCCTTTCACATTTTGAGCTACCCTCTTCTACACAAGAAAAACAATCTGTTCAAGGTCAAGTTTGGTGAGCAAGGACAAACACCTAGACCTCACTATTTCCAACCTACTGCTTTCTACTTTGCCACATTGTCTGTCTTTTCACTTTCCTGTTTTTTAGTTTAATGCATACTGTTTTACGTATAATCAGTGGCAACCTATAAAACATCTTAATTATAAGATGTATAATTTTTGAAATTGAGAAGTGTAAGGCACAGTTCATTCTTCCAACCCTCAGATAGGCACACCCTAGTGGCATGTGCTTATGTCCCTGTGTGTTTTCATTTAGTTGGTGAGTTAGTATTTGTTAAACACTCAGAAAATACCATGAAACACAGGAAGTTATGTGTTGTATGTTTCAGGGCCATTTTAGGACACACTTACACTAAAAAGCTTCATTTGCTCATCTAGCATCCATATTTAACTGGGATCCTTTGTTTTGTCTTGAGACCCCTAGGTAGCAGCCAGGATTGACCCAAATATTGACCAGTTACTGACTAGGATTGGGGTTCATGAGGCTCCTCCAGTCACACTGAACTGGAAGGAATGGATGTAGTATTAATGGAGACAATGGTGGTGACAGACCTGATGATGGTGATGGTGGTAGTGATGGTGGTGCGGTTGTTAGTGTGAAAGCAGGTCTCTTGTGGCCACTTTCAGGTGTCATTGTGACTTTTCTTTTAATTTTTATCAAAAATTATTTTATGTGTATGGCCCTTTTTCCTGCACATATGTCTGCATACCTTGTGCATATCTGGTGCCCAGAAAAGCCAAATCCCCTAGAACTGTAGTTACAGATGGTTGTGCGCTGACATGTGGGTGCTAGAAATTAAACCTGGGTCCACTAGATGAGCAGCCAATGCTCTTAACCACTGAGCCATTGCTCCAGCCCTGAGTTTTTCTTGTAATTATGCCCTCAGATTTCCATATTGTTACTGGTAGCAAGTGGAAGGTAGGAAGGCAGGCAGTCAAAGAAAACTCTCCATTGAATGATCTATTTTCTGCTGGGTGCCCCCCCTCTGGCATGCAGTCTCCTTAGACATGAAAGTGATAAACCTAGATTCACACCCTGAAAACATGCTCTTCATATCTTATTATGTGGGCTTTTGGTTTTGTTGATTTTTTTTTACTAATTCTCAAGTGTGTGTGTGTGTGTGTGTGTGTGTTGCACATGCATGTGTATATATGTGTTTACATGTGTGTCACTCTGCATATCTGCACATGCAGTTAGAGGCCAGAGACTAATATTAGGTGTCTTCCTCAGGATATTCTCCACCTTATACATTGAGGAAGGATCTCTCACCTGAACACAGAGCTCTCTGATTTAGCCAGTTTGGATAGCTGGCTTGTCTGGATCTGTAGCTCCACCTTCTGAGTGCTTGCATTATAGACAGGTTGTCCATTCCTGCCCAACAGTTTTGAGGGTTTTGGGGATCAGAACTCTGCTCCTCACACTTGTGAGACAAGCCCTTTATCCATTGTCTTAGTATTACAGTGGAAAGCACCAAGGCAACTTACAAAAGAAAGCATTTCATTTGGGGCTTATGGTTTCAGGGGATTAGAGTCCGTGACCATCATGGTGGGGAGCATGGCACTAGAGCAGTTAGCTGAGTGTTTACATCGTGAATCAACAATCATGAGGCAGAGAAAAAGAGAGTTAAATAGGAATGGCATAGGATTTTGGAACCTCAGAGGCCACCCCCAGTGACACACCTCCCAGGTTACACCTCCAAATCCTTCACAAACAGTTCCATCAGTGGGTGACCAAGCATTCAAGTACATGAACTATTTTCATTCAAACTACCACATCCACTGAGCATCTTCTCAACCACTTACATACCAGCTGAATAGTTTTAAATACATTGACAACCTTGTGTAGGCTGAGTTTACGTGACATATGACAAAGACTTTTGACTTGATTCTTCCACTGGATGAAACCTCACATAGTTTTTCATTTCAGAATGTCTCACTCAGTTTTTTGTTTCGTGTTTGTATTTAGTGCTTCAGTGTTTTGTCCATGAGGTCATTTAGGACACTCTTATTGTTTTCAATAATTGAGGGTTAAGGACTAAAGGCAGATTTAAAATGAGTGCGGGTAAATGAGGAAAGACTTAGGATGAATCTGAATATCTCTGTGCACAAGTTTAATAACAGCAAGACAGAAGATGCAGCATGCACGGGGCCTAGGTGAAAAGGAGACGCCATAGTGAGTGCTGGGATGAGACACACAGAGGCTGGCACAGCCTCAGTGCTGGACTTCCTCAAGGGTGACTCCGGTCTAGAGTCTTAGCTGTTGGCATTGTTCAGTCTTCAGTGAGTTTTAGAAAGGCTCTGACCTTCTTTCGCTACAGCCTACAAGAGTTTAGAAACTTGGCCATTTGTTGTCCCTGAATTGTGGACTAAATTTAGCCCACTGTGGGTCTGGGGAGATAGATCAGTAGATAAAGCCATACCATGCAAGAATGAGGATTGGAATTTGATCCCAAGAGCTGATGTAAAAGCCAGACAGGTTTGAAGGCTGCCTGCCTGTAATCCCAGCACCCAGGAGGGGAGGTAGACTCGGGATCCGCAGAGCAAGCTGTCTGACTTCAGTAGCTGGGACTGGGCAAGTGATGAGTGGAGGCTTAGTAAGGAATACTGTATAGTCAGTACAGTGGAGGAGGGTGGAGGGGTGCCCTGACATCAGCTCCTGGCCTGCACACGTTCCCCCATGAACAGTGATGCAAAGATTCTCCATAAAATACCACCAAACGGAATCCAAGAACATGTCAAAAAGATCATCCACCATAATCAAGTAGGCTTCATCCCAGGGATGCAGGGATGGCTCAACATACGAAAATCCATCAATGTGATCCACCATATAAACAAACTGAAAGAAAAACAACACACGATCACTTGTACAAAAAAAAAAGAACTTCTGGAGGTGTCACCATCCCTGATTTCAAGCTGTACTGCAGAGCAATAGTAATAAAAACCTCGTGGTATTGGCATAAAGACAGACAAGTTGATCAGTGGAATAGAATTGAAGCCCCAGAAGTAAATCCACACACCTATGAATTTTTTTTTTTTTTTTTTTTAGTTGACTCCATACAGAATTTCAGGCTGTTTTAAAAAAATTTAAGGAATGCCCTTTGTGAAATGTACCTGCCATGTTTTTCACCTCACAAATGCCCAAAGCGTGTGTATTTCCCACTGGGGTATTTATTTATTTATAACCTCATTAAGGCCTTATATCCAAAGCAGCCCTGTGCTAATGTGTCCCTGCATTAATATTGTCTAATGTGTTCATTTTTTCTGTGCTTGCTTTTGTTTTTTTCCTTTGATTAAAATCAGTGATCATAGTCATGCCATTTAGTGAACTTGGCATCGTAGCAGACACTTTACACAGATCTTTTAAAAATTACATTATTTATTTATTCATTTATATGTATGTGTGTTTGTACATGTGCGTGTATATGCCAAAACACGCATGTGAAAGCCAGAGGACACCATGTGGGTCTTGGGAATCAAACTGAGGTCTCCAGTGTTGGGAGCAAGCTCCCTAACTCACCTAGCCATTGCCTGCCCATGCCATATTTCCAGCTCTCACTTTGTTGGCAGAAACTGAGGTTGAATGGGTTTTGTGTCTTGCTGAGCTCGCACAACTTAGTAAGTGGCAGCCAGGCCCTGCCCCCATCCCTGTGATTCAAGCTTATGTCCCTTCATACCACAGTCATCACATTGACATCTGTCAGCTATTTCAAGCATGGATGTACTTCTGAATTATCTCAAATGTATTCCAAGTATTTAGCACTTCCGTTTATCTCTTGAATTCAATGAAAGCGACCACTTATACATAAAATTATAAATGAAGACTGTCGGCTCCTGAAAATGCCTTATTATTCAGTCTCCCGACATGCCTGTCTTAGATCACGAGCTAGCTGTCAAAATATAATTTGTCAGCATAGAACAAGCTTCCCATGATAAAAAGAACACACTAATCATTTCTTAAAAAAAAAAAAAAGAAAAAGAAAAAAAAGAAGTTCCCAGTTTCCTTTTTACACAGACAGCTCTAGAGGTTGCCATGGAAACAGAAAACATTTGCAAAACAAAGTCCTAGTATGTAGGACACAAGGTGGAGTGTGCTTCCTTTTCATAGCCAGCCTCTTACAGAAAAGTTGTTGAAACCAGTTCTTTATTTCGAAGTCTTAACTGCTGCAAATCTACCACTATTTTGAATAGTACTTGATTATGTCCTGAGGGTAATTTCTTTTCTTTTTTCTTTCTTTTCTAGTTGATTGTCTGGGCCAAAGAGTGTGAATGCCCACCCATAGGTGGTGTATCATAGTTGAACAGTTCCAATCAATTAGGCAAATGTAACTGAAGCAGGCATGCTTTGCTTTCTTGTCTGGCTGCCTCATTCCCTGCTTAAGTGTATTGGCATTTTCCTGGGCCACAGCCTCACCCCTGTTCTCCAGCACTCTCTACCCACACATGGTGGCGGGTCCTCCTGGACCAAAGCATCCCACAGCACTTACACGCTGAGTTCCAGGGTTAGGGGATTTGAAATGAACTTAACTAAGGTGGGCAGCAAGAAGGTCAGATGACTTGTGTAAGATGAGAGTGATGTGACCAGGCCCATGCTGCATCTGCTCATCAGTACCCCAGCATTTAAAAGGTCTGCCAGTTGGCAGGAGAAGAAGAAAAGCCTGCTGCAATTTCCATTTTTGATATTTTTATAATTTTTAAAATTATTTTTTAACAAAACATTTTTTATTTATTTTGTGTGTATGTATGTGGGTGTGGCATAAGTCAGAGGACAACTAACAAAATTGTTTGTCTTCTTCCATTGTGTGGGTCCTAGGAACTGAACTCTTCTCTTTGGGCTTGGTGGCAAATCTCCTTCACCCATTGAGCCATCTCATCCCCCAACCCGCCTCGGCTGATTACCAAGCTCTTGAGCATCCTTCAACCTTAGCACTTACCTACAATTTCCTTAGCTGACAGGTTGACTCCATGTCTTGCTCACCACAGAGCCCATATCCATGGAAACTAAAACCACAGCCTGATCTGTAGTAGTTGCTCAGTTAAAAAAATTATTGAGCTGGTGAGATAGCTCAGTGGTTAAGAATACTGGCTGTTCCTCCAGAGGTCCTGAGTTCAATTCCCAGCACCCACATTGTGCCTTACCATCATCTATAATGGGATCTGATGCCCTCTTCTGGCATGCAGTCAGAGCAATCAGACATTTAAGAAATACATAAAAGACATGGCTTTTTGCTGGGTATAGTGGCACACACCTTTAATCCCAGCACTCCGAAGGCAGAGGCAAGCAGATCTCTGTAAGTTTGAGGCTAGTCTGGTCTACAAAACAATTTCTAGGACAGCTAGAGTGATTTTATAGAGAAACTCTATCTCAAAAAAAATTATTGAGGGAATCAGTACTGAAGAAATAACTTTGTGTCATATATTGAGCAAACATTTTCTCATATGTTTCTTTTAGTTAGTTTTGTTTTTGCAATGGCAAATCAATCTTTTTATTTCACATGTTTTGATTTTTATATTGTGCCTTATTGTCAGATGAATATTGCTATTACTAGAAAGTGTTGTTGTTTTGTATTGTAGTTTGTTCTTTGGAGAAACAGCTCAACAGTTAAGAACACTTGCTCAACTTCAAGAGGACCCGAGTTCAGATTCCAGTATCATATCAGGCAACTCACAACTGCCTCTAACTCCAGCTCCAGCACATCCAGTGTGTTCTTTTGGGCTCCACATATTCACATGTATATACTCACCTACACACACACACACACACACACACACACACACACACACACACACACAGGTAAGTTTCAAAAATACATGTTTTTCAAAAAGTAAATAAATTTGATCCCCAGTAAACAGGCTGTCTCCATTTAGGCCTAAGACATGAGCAGGGCCGACCATCAGGAAGTTAGAACAGTTTCTTTTTATTATAAGTGTATAGGTTAAAATTACATGTATTTATAGTGTAGAATAATTGGAGTGATTAGATCGACCTAAGTATATATCTGTTACTTTATTAGATCGACCTAAGTATATATCTGTTACTTTTAGCTCTTTGTGTGAGGTGTGTACCAGCTTGCTGTGGGGCACAGTAGCTGATGCTCTGACATCAGGGGTTGGAAAGTGCCACCCTCAGCTCACATCACCACTGTTGTTTTCTGAATGTAGGTCCTTGATGAGCTAAGAAAGTTGGTCACCCATAAATGCACTCATCACTGTCAGCCTCCCAAGCAGCCACATTCCTGTGCCTTATGCCACCCTTCTTTACAGCATGCGTTCTCATTCCCCACAGCTTGTCCTCAGAAAGGGACTTTTGGGGCTTCCAGCCCATCCAGTTGCTTGAGGGTCTCATAAGTAAACACCTTCTCTTGCAAAAGCTTAATGCTTTAGGAGTTGGAGTTATTGTGTTGAAAACAAATAAGCTGGATTCAGAAACAGTCGTGCCTGTTGGTGAGCACACAACATCACACAAATTCCAACACTTTTCAAATCTGTGAGCTCCAGACATTTTGGAAGAGGCTGGTTTCCAAATACCTAATCTGCAAGCAAAGTTTATGGGGTGGATAAATTATTTTCCCAAAAGTTACTAAAAGTCTTTATAAGTAACTCTTTGCTTGAGATAAAACCTCATATTTATGTGAGTGTGTGCACACGTGTGTGGGGCTGTGCTTGGAGGCTCCTGGACCATGGGAAGTGCAGAGACAGCTGGGAGATTGCATGGGAGTGAGTTGAGGGAATTTATGCCAAAGTTATGGGAGAGGCTGCCTCTGGACCTGACATCCAATAGCACCAGGGTAATGCAGGAAGAACAGAGTGGATTTATAGTACTCATTAACGTCTTGCTAAAGCCCAGCTCTCCTTGTGTGGCATG
Source organism: Lophiomys imhausi (assembly GCA_907164525.1). Classification (NCBI taxonomy): domain Eukaryota; kingdom Metazoa; phylum Chordata; class Mammalia; order Rodentia; family Muridae; genus Lophiomys; species Lophiomys imhausi. The sequence continues at coordinate 4,223,742 of CAJQZJ010001969.1, forward strand.
TGAATCAAATTAGAGGATTTTAATTGCAACTGGGACATTAGCAGGTCAGTAACATGGCCTCACAAGATCATGTGTGAAAGGCAGGCAAGCTATATGAAGCCAGTAAACTTCCTTCAAGATTTGAGAGTCCAGTCAGAGCAAAATGCACAGCAGGAGAAATGTATTACAACCTTGATCTTATTACAGTCAGAATAGCATCTTCCGACTGTTGGTTCCCAAGAGCAGCTGGAAGCCTTAGCAAAAGATATGATAGCTGTTCTACTCTTCTCTAATCTGTTATGTACACACACTAAGTAGAAGCCAAAGAAAACTTGGATGTTTTTAGTACTTACTGTATGCTAAGCATTTCCTTCTCAGATTTTATATATGACCAGTATTACAAATAAACAGTACAATTGAATAGTGTTTTAAAATATTTATTGTATATTATAAATTGTGTGTGTGTGAGTCTATATACAGTTATGTACATATGAGTCCAGGTGCCCATGGAGACCAGCAGAAGGTATCAGATCTGCTTGGAGCTGGAGTTACAGGCAGTTGTGAGCTTCCCCATGTGGACACTGGGAAACAAACTCTACTTCTTTGCAAGAACTATAGGAGCTCATAATTGCTGAGCCATCTCTCCAGTGCCTGAATGGTGGTAGCATGGTTTGACTGATAGTGTAATTTGAATTCTGCTCTCCTCTAGCCTAGCCTAGTACATGAACTATACACAGAGATCTACAGTGTCCATTAAAACAAGCCAACTGGGATAGTGCAGGCATTCTCGGGATGTTAATATGGACACACTCATTGTTCTAGGGACACAATCTTCTAGATATAAAAATTGAGTTCCAGAGTTTGCTCTGATCTTTAAAATTCTCATCTCTAATTAAAGCTAGCAGGAGGAGGTCATTTTTACCCTCTTCCCTGTTACTGAAGTTTGCTAAAAAACAGTAACAGACAAGGAAAAAGAGAAAAGAGAAAAGCCATTTTCAGTGAACCAAGGAAATAACTATAACCTCAAGCTATGAGAAACCCTGCCAAATCCTATGAAACTTGAATTATGGTGAGCAAGGGTGCTAAGCACCAACACATGTATCTTTCAACCTCAGGCAGGATAGAGTTTCTCCTAAAGAAAGGGCCACAATTCTCAAACACAGATCCGATGATCCTCTGGTTAGGGTGATGAGGTCTGAGCAGGGAAGGAGAGTTTAGGCATGTAAGATATTCACACTGCATCATGGAAGGTAGGGCCAAAGAGAAACCTTAAATGCAGGCCATCTGAAGGTCAGTGGTCTAGGTCATGCCAAAATAGCTAGCTTTTGGTGAGTGGGACTCAGAAAGACGGTGATTTAAGGGGCTTTATGTGAGCTATTCCAGATTGATTACTGCAGCCTCTTGGCAAAGTGTATGCTAGTAAGGTTAAAGACGTAACAGTGCACTGTGGACTGATGTATTTAACCCACAATCCTAGTGTAGGTATTTCCTTATTCATATATATAAATAATCAGAAAAGAAACAACCTGAGACCTGTGTATGTATGTTATGGAATAGACATGTTGTGTGTAAGTAGGGGTCGGTGCCTTTGTTGAAAGGCTGATTCCATGACCGAGCTCAGGGTGTGTTTATCATCTCAAATGCATCCCCTACATTCAATATTTATTTTTTAAATAGCTTAAACTTATTGAGGAGTTGAAGGAAAATAATTGTAAGACCTAGCCAAGAACACTTGAACTTAGGGAAAAAGTGAAAGAAAATAACATTAAACAGACAAATGCACCATTAAGAAGTAGAAAAAGAAAAGAGGAAGAGAGAGAGAAGGGGGGAGAGGGGCGCTTGAAAACTACCAGGCATTGAACTTGAGAGCCAGGTGTGCAGCACATAGCTGCTACTGAGCCTGTCAGACTGTCAGAGTGAGGAGAGAGCCTTTCCGACTTGAAGGTCTAAAATCATGGTGCTATTTATTAACCTGTTGTGACAGCACAACTTGGTGTATGTTTGTGGATATAAAGAGCATGCTTCATCTTCACAAAATAGTAACTCATTATCTCCTCGTAAAATTCAAATGTAGCATGGCCTTTTAGAAAAAAAAATGCTTATTAGTGCTGTAAATGTCATCAGTGTTCTTGAGAGGATTCAAAGCAATTTACAGTTTTTAAAACACAAATTCATCTGGACAATAATCACATAGAAAAACACTTTTCAGAAAGTAAACTGAACTCAAAAGAAGATGATGTGGAAGGTAATTGAGCTGGGTTAATTATTGCCATTGAAGACAAACATAGCTTTGTTTCTTTAGGCAGACAAGTAAAAACAAGGGGCATATTTGAACATCTGGGGTTGTGTGTGTGTGTATTTTTATTTTATTGGTGTTTTTTTCTTTTATTCAGAGAGCATGCTTACCAGGGAACAGTGAATTGTAGGTAGAATGTGTGGATAATAGTGTGAGGTATCTTGTGTTACAAAAAGGGTCATGTCTTGCCTGTAACTTTGAAAAGTAACCCAAAACTTCATTTCTACCCATCAGTGCTATTATGATATCTGAGAGCTTATTAAACTTAGCTGAATATGACAGTCAGGATCCAACCATGCTGCCGATCAACACAGGACAGTCCACTGAGGTCAGTGGAACGGTATGCTCTTAGTCCTGATGTGCCTTGATGAATGGGGTGGGTTGATATGGGGGGGGGCACTCCTCTCATCTAAGGAGAAGTGAAGGAGGGAAGAAGGAAGAGGATGAGATCAGGTGGAGAGGGTGGGGGGCAGCGATCAGGATGTAAAATGAATGAAAAAACAACGAAAACCAGGGCATTCAAGCAAGGTCATTTGTTTGCAAATGAAGATGGGAGCTTTAGGAAGTCTGACAGCGTAGTGATGCAACCCAGAGATGATGGATCAGCTACTGGAACTACTGCAGAAGGTGGACAGCCCTGGATGGAGACACCGACAGATTTGTGCTCCTGAAAAGGGGGGAGCACTGGGACATTTCCTCATCTGTCTTCACTGCTGGACGCCAGCTCAGAGGGCCTTATAAAGTGCCTCCACTGGAGTGCAGCCTCTCAGTGAGGCAGAGAAAGGAAGAAATGAGTGAGGAGGAGAGGTCTAGCTTTTAGCTCATTATATCTATTTCTCCAAGGAACTGGATGTAACCATGACACATTGCTTATGGCTTAACAAGATTCAGGAAGACTGGTAGGAGGTCAAGGTCGGCTCTTAGTGCACAGGAACTGTTCATCCTTGGTTGTTACTAGACTGGCTTTTGTCTGTTCCTTGCTTTGCTTTGGAGCTGAGAGTCTTAAGGGTTTCATGCGTCACCAAAAAGAAATCTCAGTGGCTAGTTTGATTTTGTTTCTGATTGCATGTTCAGAGCTATGCCAGTTCTAACAGCAAAAGATCTCCATGGCCAGAAGGACATGGATAGTGTTTACAGTGGGGCCGACTGCTACTAGGTGCTACTAGAAGACAAAACGGAGTGACGGAGCTATGGAGCTGAGCCATCTGCGCTCCCTTCAGCCTCCCTCCTGAGTGACACCATCCTCCAGTTCATGCCTTTTTCTGGTCTCAATATCCAGACTCAAAGACTACTCAGACAACTGGCTGTCACATTCAAGTCTCACAAGAGCAAAATTATATGAGCATTCCCCAGACTTCGGCTTGCTGTATTAGTTCTACTTCTGTCCCTAGTTGTCTGTGCCCAGGGACACAAAGGATGTTTTCAGTTTACCTGTCATCTTAGCAAATAGATTCTGTGAAAATGTTTGAACCATTTGTTCTAAATTCTTGAGAAATATATTAACTCTTTTAGCTTGATGTTATTGTTACTGTTACTATTTCAGATATGCATATAGTCAGATTTGGATATTTTAAAGGCAGACTGGATTTTAAAGAGAAGAGGATAACAATAACTGATTTTAAACAATGAAAAATGACTGTAGCAGAAAACCAAGATGAGTCATTCACTGTCTTTGCAAGCTCCATCTAGCTGTGATTCTTCTGCAGTCACATTTTTACAAAGGGGAAAAAAGCATGAGAAGACTTTTGATTTTATGTCTGTCATTATACAGAGAGCAAAGCTTTCTTCTAGTAGACAGTATGATGACCACTCAGGTTGATAAACAGGGGTGAAAACTGGCCATGACTCCTTTTAAAACTACTGTATTGGAGCTGGGGAAACAGCTCAGTTGGTGAAGTGCTTGCTATGCAAGCACAAGGATCTGAGTTCAAATCCTCAATGTGCATGTAAAATCTGGCCTCAGTGTATCTATGATCTCAGCCCTGGGGATGCAGAAGCAGAAGTAACCCTTGGTTTGCTGGCTAGCGGGTCTAGCCAAATTAACGAGATGTATTCATTGAGAGACCCTGACTCAAAAGTACTGTGGCGAGTAATCAAGGAAGGTGTCAGGATTGACTTCTGGCCTCCACAGGCAGGTGCACATCTGTGTGTGCAAACTAGAATACACATGTGCGCAGCACACACACACACACACACACACACACACACACACACACACACACAC